>WNWK01008133.1:0-87339 GCA_009830355.1 Cherax destructor
CTGTGTAGTCCCCCTTTTGTAGTTTGGCTTTTTCCATACTACTCCTGTTACCCTCTCCACTTGTAACTCTACTATGTATTCAAAGTTCAGATCCACGTGATCACTAGCTCCTTGGTGCCTTTCATTTGTGATGTCCTTGATGTCCAAGCTACTCAAGGTGAATACGAAGTCCAGTATTGTTGGTTCATCCTCCCTTCTCTCCTACTATGAAGAACGGCCGTACCTATGGCACCCTGTTTTACCTCTGGCACCCTGTTTTACCACCTGAAGTTTTGGGCACTTACAGATCACTGTACTGTGTTTAGCTTTTCTAGATTTTGTTTTCTACCTCCACCACAACGATGCTGTTTTTCACTATGGTTGACTGGATAGTAAAAGGTCTAATGTTGTTGTATACATTCACTGACAACTCGCAACTCGACACTATTTATCGTATTTCTACCAAAGTGCTAGTTTCTAGTGATTTGTTAAAAAGTAATGAAATAGCATGTGAAAGGATATGGGCGGCTCGCTTGTATAATAATGGTGGGATTTGAGACAGAGTCCCTGATTTATTTTTAAGTGACTTGATTATCATGGTGACTTCAGTGGGCTCAGTAGGTGCAAGATAGAAGGAGGATGGGAAATTCCCATCTAGGTAATCACTTGCTCGGGCGTTGGTATCTGGGATTTTACTGGCAAGATTTGATCCTATGGTTGAGAAGAAGTCATTTATTTTGTTTACTGTATCAATAGGCTGTAGTGGTGTTTCATTTGGTTTAGTTAGTACAATATCCCCAGTTTTTTTCAGTTTGTGGGTGCCCATAATCTGTGAGTGTTTTCCAGATCTTTTTTTATATCTCCTCTTGTTTCAGTGAATCTGCTGGAGTAGTACAATTGTTTGGCTGTTTTTATTAGTTTGGTGAGAACTGATGAATAGTGTTTAATAAACTCTTTATGTATGAATCCCCGTCTATATTGCTTCTCATATTGATGTTTCTTGTTAATGGATTTTAGTAAGCTGTTAGTTAGCCATGGGCAGCCTAACCGTTTATTCGTAATCTGTTTCATTTTTATAGGACAATGTTTGCTGTATAGTCTAAGTAATTTGTTAAGAAAATTGTCTGTCCAATCATCGATACCCTTGGCGCTGGGGAATTCTAAGCCCAGTCAACCGTCTCTAGCTCTGCTGTGAAGTTATTTATTGATGCGTCGTCATGGAGTCTAAATGAAACTTTGGTGTATTCTAGTGGTGGTTTACTAATGTTTGTTAAGAGGAAGATGGGGTAGTGGTCTGTAGTGCTGTCTGTTATTATCCCTGATTTAAGGGGGGCTAGGATATTGGTCCATATATGGTCAATTATGGTTGCACTCGTCTCAGTCAGCCTGGTTAGTTTTGTTGTTGTTGGTATGAGAAGTGTGTTGTTCATATTGTTGATGAAATCAGTTACTGGCTGGTCATCTGGTAGGCCAAGGTTGATGTTGAAGTCTCCTGCTAAGATAAGGTGGTGCTTGTTCATTTGGTTGTTTGTTATTAGCGTTTTTAGTTTATCGCTAAAATTTGGGATGTTTGTATGAGGCGTCCGGTAAATGGCCCCGATTGTTATCGGAGTCTTAAGGTTTTGTGCAGTAAAATTAGCAAAAATATATTCTCCATATTCATCACTATAGCAAGTGGTGTTACAACAGGATATTTCATTAGAGTAATAGATTGCAATCCCTCCCCCCGCTTGATGTGGTCTGCAGTTGTGTATTGCTGTGTATCCTGGAGGCCAGTATATATCTATTTTATCCTGCTTAATACACACACAACCCGCACATATAAAAGAGAGGAGCTTACGACGACGTTTCGGCCCGACTTGGACCATTTACAAAGTCACACTAACACACAGAGACAGAGGAAGGGTATTTATAGGCAGGCAGACAGGGGAGGGTACAAGAGAGTGGGGAAATGTAGGAGTAGTGGTAGTAGTGGTAGTAGTAAAGGTAGTAGAAAAGGTAGTAGAGTAGACAGTCATATGGGAAGGAGCACTGCTATGAGGCTAGGGCCCGCAAGGGGGTACGAGAGGGAAGAAAGCGAAAAATGAAGGAAAATACAAGGCAAAAGAAAGAACAGAAAGAAAGGAAAACCCAAGGAGAAAAAAGGAGAAGGGGAAGATAAGACAGGGAAGGAATCAGGTTAAGTCACGGGTGTTCTGAAGTTTAGAGCATTTAACAATGTAATGAGAGAGGAAAGCATCAACAGAGACAAAGCCAGGGCTAAGATTCATACAGGGAAAGTTGTGTATAAGGGAGGATTCAACCAGGCGGCGACTATGAAAGTTAGACGTAGGGTAGACAGTTTTAGCAGAAGACCAATCAATGGGATGACTGTGATCTCTGACATGACAGAAAAGAGCATTATTAGTGTCGGCAAGCCTAACACTATTTTTGTGCTCCCTGAGTCTGTCAGAAAGAGATCGGCCAGTTTCTCCGAAGTACTGAAGAGGACAGGAGGAGCAAGAAATAGAGTAGACACCAGGAGAATCTGTGGAGGTAGGGGAGGTATGAACTAGATTAGTGCGAAGAGTGTTAGTTTGGCGAAAGGTAAGTTTGATGTCTAAGGAACGGAGAGAGTTGCTGAGATTAGAGAGACCAGAGATGTAGGGAAGGCAGAGGACTGGAGAGTTCTCAGGAGTAGAGGGTTTAGGAGAGAAGAAAGTCCGTTTAGCACGAGAGAAAGCAGAGTCTATGAAATGGGAAGGGTAGCCCAGGCGGGTTGTGTGTGTATTGTTCCAGTCACGGTATTGTGCCTTTTTTGTTATCCTGCTTAAGCCAGGTTTCAGTAAGAACAATACATGTGAAGGTTGTCTTTAGGGAATCAAGGAGGGCAAGGAGGTCATCATAGTGTTAGCTTAAGGATCGGATGTTGTAGTTAAGAACTGTTATACTTTTAGCAGTATTTAGGACAGTGTTGGTTTGTAATGCTGTGTAATAGAGGCAGTTACTTTCCAGTAAATTTTGATTGGGTGTTAGATTATATAGGTTTAGATCAGGGTCAATGTGATCAATCATCATTTAGGTTACATAGTAATTTTATTATATCATGTATAGTGTGGTGAGTTCTAGTACTGATATCTGTAGTAAGGGAATGTTTGCACAAGTATATAGCTAATGCACATTGATCAAATAGAGTATAGTAACAAATAAAAAAATGGAATTAGTATTGACTATGTATTAAGCTAGAATGAAAATAAAAATTAGATATAAACTACTAAGATTAACTTACAAAATAAAGTAGCACCAATGAGTTTGGTATTGGTATTTGTAAAGTAAAACTAGATATTAACTAAGATACAATTATAAAATAAAATTTGGTATTGGTTATGTATTAATCTAGAATGAGATCAAGTAAAACTAGATATTAACTAAGATACAATTATAAAATGAAGTTGCACCAGACTGTCACTTGTAATTGCACTAAGGAATAGTTGCAAACTTGTATATATAAAGATATAACACAGGTTTATACAAAAGTATAATAAAAAAATAAAAGAAAGGCAATGATTAGGGTGTAAGTGATTTGTTAGTTAGATGGCATACAATAGATATTAAAAAAGTAAAATGGAATATTTGCCACAGGTTATTAAAAAGTATTATTGATTAAGATAGGGCAATGATGTGGTAAATTACAAATATGTAATAAAGTATTTGAAATAATTAAGAGAGATTTGTCGATATACAAATTTTTAAACTATGAGGTAGAGTTGTAGTTGTATATGAAAGCTGCGATGTTTGGCAATAGTAGGTTAATACAAATAAAAGTATAAAATAAGTTTGGGCAATGAAGTATAAAATAAAAAATACGGCAATAATAATAATTTTAAAATAAAATTGGGCAATAAAGCTTGAATATTTGGCAATAATAGGTTAATAAAAATAAAAAGTATAAGATAAGGTTGGGCAATAAAGTATAAAATATGGTTAAGATAGAATTGGGAGGCAGGGATGTGGTAAGTTGTAAATATATGGTAAATATATGGTTATCCCTTTAGCTCACTTACCCACTGAACCTCATGTAGGAATTGTCTCATATTTGTGTAGTCTCTTTTTTGGAAATTTGCCTTCTATCTTTCACATGCTGCTTCATTGTCCATTGTTAACTCCACTATGTATACAGAACTCAAGACCACGTGGTTACTAGCGCCTAGGGGCCTGACGTGTGTGATATCTTCTACGTCTGAACTGCTCTCTGGTTGTGTCCTTAACATGTCGGTACATGAAGTTTTCTAATACTGCCTCCAGCATCTTGGCTCCCCATGTCTCTGGTCCCCGATGTGGCTCCAGATTCTCTGTCAGTCTCCTTATGGTTGAAATTTCCCTTGATGAGTAAAATTGCCCTACTCATGTAGGCCCTTCTCGCAATGTCTGCTGTTGCTCTCGTCATATTTCTGTCTTGGCCTCCTGCTGTTCGGTGGCTGGTTGTACATCACTGCTACCATCACTTTTGGGCCCCCAGTATACAGTGTTCCTACTATGTAGTCATCCTCTACCCCTCTGACTAGCCTTTCCATCTCAAAAGCCCATTGGTTCAGGATGAGCAGTGCAACTCCTCCTTCCCCTCTTCCCCCATGTTTCCTCAGGCTCTGATAACCAGATAGGAAGAACGTGTCTGTTATTTCTTCCGTGAGAATTGTCTCTCTGATTGCTATGATGTCTGCGGATGCCTCAGTGATTATTTCCTGCCACTCCTCAATCTTATTTGTAATTACATATGCGTTGGTGTACCACACCTTCAGCTTCCTGTCTAGGACTGTATTCTGAGAGGTGGGAGGTGTTAGTGCTGGCTGTGGGTGTGGTAGGCAGCTCTGAATATTATGGAAGTCTGCTGGTTTGGTGAGGACTGTGGGGGGTGGGAACTGCAGAAGTGGAGTGTAACATGGCTCATGTTATTGTGTTTGGTTGGTGAGGAGTGGTAGGGGTTTAGGGGATGCTGTGGGTGGCTCTGTGTGCAGTGGTGTTTGGTGTTCACTTCGATGATGCGTTCCCTTGTCTCCCAGTACCTGCCCTCATGCCTCTGGTGCATTCTCACTCTCTCAGTTGTTCCTGTTTTTTTGTGTTCTCTCGAGGTCAAGGTACACTCGCTTGTATTACTGGGTCCAACTTAACAGTGGCTTCTACTGCAGGATTTTATTTCGTGTCATTTCTGACTTGAATGTCCACTTGATGTGTATGTGCGTCAATTTGATGTGTTTGTATATGTGTGTTTTTTATTTTGTGTGTGTGGAAGTGGTAGAGGTATGTAAGCAGCCTCCACATAAACACTGTGTGTTTGTTTACACAGAGTCAGCACAACCCTCGCCTTCTACAAACATCCGAGACTCCCTCAGTCTTGGCTGCAAACACTGTTCCACCTCCCTCACATCTCCCACCACACACCTCCCACCACACACCTCCCACTACACACCCACTACACATCCCAAAACACACCTCCCACAACACACCTTCCACCATACACCTCCCACCATATACCTCAACTATACACCTCCCACAACACACCGGGGTCAGGAGCTATGACTCGACCCCTGCAACCACAACTAGGTGAGTACCTCCACTACACACCTTCCATCATATACTTCCCCTATACGCCTCCCACAACAAACCTCCCACTACACACTTTCCATTATACACCTCCCACTACACACCTCTCACTACACACCACCTCCCTCACACACCTCCCACCATACACCTCACACCACACACCTCCCACAACACACTTTCCACCATACATCTCCCTACACACACACTTCCCACCACACACCTCCCACCACACACCTCCCACTACACACCTACCACAATCTCCCACCACACACCTTCCACTGCACACCTCACAACTCTCACCACACACTTCCCAACACACCCCCACCACACACCTCCCACTACACATCTCCTACCACACATCTCCCACCACACACCTTCCACTGTACACCTCACACCTCTCTCACCTACCTCCCACTACACACCTCCCACCACACACCTCCCACCACATCCCCTACCACATCTCCACCACCACATCTCCACCACCACCTACCACACATCTCCAACCAAATCCCCATCACCTACCACATATCTCCCATCACGCACCTTCTACTGCACACCTCAAACCTCTCACCACACCTCCCACCACATTTCAGTAACATGTTCTCTATTAGTGTTATTGCTACCTGACTATTCACTCCCAGAACGAACCCCGAGAAATTCTGTTGAGTTTCGTTGATACAAGTGATAATTAGTGATATTTCTTAAGGGGACTTTGTGAGACGAAGACACAGGCCTGCAGGCAGCTGCGTCAAACTGGATTCTTCCTTCACTGCTTCTTCCACTCATTGACTTCTTGGCCTTCGTTGCTCAGGGCCAGTGGCATTGTGTCTCGACTTGTGAGGGGCAGATCCAGGCTCTTATACAATTAACTAAAGCCAGGTTAAGCCAGTGTTATTAAGCTACCCAACCCACTCATTAAATTGGTCACATGTGGTGCATAATTTTTTTAGTGAGAAGGTTCAGAAATTATTATTATTATTATTATTATTATTATTATTATTATTATTATTATTGTTACTATTACTATAGAGTTTGTTATTATTGTGATTATTATTGTTATAATTTATGTAACTGATAGTGTAAAATATTCTCACCCTTTACCTCTCTGCAATATGGTCAGAGTATTATTAATATATAAAGGACAACTTCTGTAAATGATTTACTAATATCCCTATTACCGTAAAAAATGTAAATTAACTAAAAAAATGTATTAACGTATGACCATTCTCGCTTAGTGATGTTCCACTGTCAGTGGTTCCAATATGACTTCACTGAAATATTGTTTAGCTGAAACATAGTGAATAAATTCATTCATTTTATCTGTTAGATTATTTTTCTTCTAAGTATCATTGTAATAACTAATGCCACTGTTAACAAGGCGTAATGATTAAGTTTGAGCTATTGTTAAGGAGTTTTACAAAGAGATTGTGTATAGGGTATGAGATATGTTCAAAATCTTTGGAGGGAACATGAGGCCAGGCAGCACAGCCATCACTCTCTTTATGTGACTTTATTCTGTCACAAGTGAGTTCATATGTGTGTGAATATGTTAGAGAAGTCCAAATATTAATATAAAGGCATGGTTTTGTGAAATAAGTACTAGGCCTGTCCAGCCGGCCCTGGTATACCACCCTATGGAAGGGATATTGTGTGTGCCTTGTACCTTGTATTATTATAGTATAAGTAATACATGTATGTTGTATGATTAGCCTCAACTGTAAGATTAGTAATAATTTATGGTGTAAATTTATCTGTTTATGTATAACCATGTGACTAGCCCCTACTAGTCTAGCTTTTTCTAATAGCCTATCTTAGCCTAAATATTTTTTAAATTGTTTTCTTTTTTTCTTTTTACTATATTTCTACTGTTACTTATCATAGTTGTGGAGTAAAACTAATTCTCTGGTAATTTCTCTTCAACTTGTAATCCATACCAATGTTCTCTCTGTTTCTAACCTATAACTTCTATAACCTATTATTCATATTAATACTATTTCATTTAGTATCTGCTACTGATGCTTACTATGTTTTTGCTTTAATTTGTCTTCCACCTGTAACTTATCCTAAATTTATGTCTATTTTGGCTTTATGCTTATTTTAGCTTGTGCCTATTTTAGCTTTATGCCTATGTTTGCTATATTAGTTATACAACTGTCTGTGTCTCTTTTCTTTTCCTGTCACCCAGCAGAGCTAGGTGCTTTACCGTGATCCGAGGACATAAGATGGCTTGGGTGCCTCTGAGCTAATATAATTCAACTCCCCGTTTTGTGTACTAGCCTCAACGAGCAGCATTCTATATTATTGTAACAACGAACGAGTGGTATTGAATCAATAACAACACTGCCCATGGCACGTGCCAAAACGACATGGGTTATTGATATATATATATATATATATATATATATATATATATATATATATGTCGTGCCGATTAGGTAAAACTGGCCAATTAGCAAGAACTCATTTAAAATTAAGTCCTTTCTAAAATTTTCTCTTATACGTTTAAAGATATATTTTTTTCATTTATGTTAATGTAAGAATTTCTAATTTTCTACTAAGAGAAACTTTGAAAACCTACCTAACCTTATTACAACAAGCGCAATTTAATTTAGCCTAACCAAACTAAATATATTTTAGATACGTTAACATTAATTTAATAATAAACAAACACAATGAAATATATTTTTTTTCGTTATGTTCACAATGAATTTGGCGAAATTATTGCATACACAAATTTTCACTTGTCTTATATGGCAAGGTGAGCGTTGCTATTTAAGAAAATCGCAAGTTTCCTAACCTAATCTGTGCATATGACTATATATATATATATATATATATATATATATATATATATGTCGTGCCGATTAGGTAAAACTGGTCAATTAGCAAGAACTCATCTAAAATTAAGTCCTTTCTAAAATTTTCTCTTATACGTTTAAAGATATATTTTTTCATTTATGTTAATGTAAGAATTTATAATTTTGTACCAAGAGAAACTTTGAAAACCTACCTAACCTTATTACAACAAGCGCAATTTAATTTAGCCTAACCCAACTAAATATATTTTAGATACGTTAACATTAGTTTAATAATAAACAAACACAATGAAATATATTTTTTTCGTTATGTTCAGAATGATTTTGGCGAAATTATTGCAGCATACACAAATTTTCACTTGTCTTATATGGCAAGGTGAGCGTTGCTATTTAAGCCAAAATCGCAAGTTTTACCTAATCGGCACGACTATATATATATATATATTTATATATATATATATATATATATATATATATATATATATATATATATATATATATATATATATATATATATATATATATAATGTCAATGGGGCCGAAGATATATGGGGTAGGTTTAAGAATGTAGTGTTAGAGTGTTCAGCAGAAGTTTGTGGTTACAGGAAAGTGGATGCGGGAGGGAAGAAGAGCGATTGGTGGAATGATGATGTAAAGAGAGCAGTAAGAGAGAAAAAGTTAGCATATGAGAGGTTTTTACAAAGTAGAAGTGATGCAAGGAGGGAAGTGTATATGGAGAGAAAAAGAGAGGTTAAGAGAGTGGTGAAGCAATGTAAAAAGAGAACAAAAGAGAGTGGGTGAGATGTTATCAACAAATTTTGTTGAAAATATGAAAAGTTTTGGAGTGAGATTAATAAGTTGAAGAAGCCTAGGGAACAAATGGATTTGACAGTTAAAAATAGGAGAGGAGAGTTATTAAATGGAGAGTTAAAGGTATCGGGAAGATGGAGGGAATATTTTGATGAACTGTTAAATGTTGATGAAGATAGGGAAGCTGTGATTTCGTGTATAGAACAAGGAGTAATAACATCTTGAAGGATTGAGGAGGAGCCAGTTGTGAGTGTGGAGAAAGTTCGTGAGGCAGTGGGTAGAATGAAAGGGGGTAAGACAGCTGAGATTGATGGGATAAAGATAGAAATGTTAAAAGCAAGTGGGGATATAGTTTTGGAGCGGTTGGTGTTATTATTTAATATATGTATGGAAGAGGGTAAAGTACGTAGGGATTGGCAGAGAGCATGCATAGTTCCTTTCTATAAAGGCAAAGGGGACAAAAGAGAGTGCAAAAATTATAGGGAAAGAAGTCTGTTGAGTGTGCCTGGTAAAGTGTATGGTAGAGTTATTATTGAAAGAATTAAGAGTAAGACGGAGAGTAGGATAGCAGTTGAACAAGGAGGCTTTAGGAATGGTAGGGGGTGTGTAGACCAAGTGTTTGCAGTGAAACATATAGGTGAACAGTATTTAGATAAGTGTAAAGAGGTTTTTGTGGCATTTATGGATTTGGAAAAGGCGTATGACAAGGTGGATAAGGATACAATGTGACAAATGTTGCAGGTGTATGGAATAGAAGGTAGGTTACTGAAAGCACTGAAGAGTTTTTACGAGGACAGTGAGGCTCAGGTTAGAGTGTGTAGGAGAGAGGGAGATTATTTCCCAGTAAAAGTAGGCCTTTGACAAGGATTTGTGATGTCAACGTGGTTGTTCAATATATTTATAGACAGGGTTGTAAGAGAAGTGAATGCGCGGATGTTGGCAAGAGGTGTGGGGTTAAAAGATAAAGAATCTAACACAAGGTGGGAGTTGTCACTGTTGCTCTTTGCTGATGACACTGTGCTTTTGGGAGATTTTGAAGAGAAGTTGCAGAGGTTGGTGGATGAGTTTCATAGGGTATGTAAAAGAAGAAAATTAAAAGTGAATATAGGAAAGAGTAAGGTGATGAGGATAACAAAAAAAAATATGTGGCGAAAGATTGGATATCAGATTGGAGGGAGAGAGTATGAAGGAGGTGAATGTATTCAGATATTTGGGAGTGGACGTGTCAGCAGATGGGTCTATGAAAGATAAGGTGAATCATAGAATTGATGAGGGGGAAAAGGTGAGTGGTGCAATTTGGAGTCTGTGTAGACAAAGAACTTTGTCAATAGAAGCAAAGAGGGAAATGTATGAGAGTATAGTTATACCAACACTCTTATATAGGTGTGAAACATGGGTGGTGATTGCTGGAACGAGAAGAAGGCTGGAGGCAATGGAGATGTCATGTCTAAAAGCAATGTGTGGTGTGAATATAATGCAGAGAATTCGTAGTTTGGAAATCAGGAAGAGGTGCGGGATTAACAAAACTATTATCCAGTTAGCTGAGGAGGGGTTGTTGAGGTGGTTCAGACATGTCGAGAGGGTGGAACAAAATAGAATGACTTCGAGAGTGTATAAGTCTGTAGTGGAGGGAAGGCGGGGTTGGGGTCGGCCTAGGAAAGGTTGAAAGGGGGGGGTAAAGGAGGTTTTACGTGCGATGGTCTTGGACTTCCAGCAAGCATGCATGAGTGTGTTAGATAGGAGCAAATAGAGACAAATGTTTTTTAGGACTTGACGTGCTGTTGGAGTGTGAGCAAGGTAACATTTATGAAGGGATTCAGAGAGACCGGCAGACCGGACTTGAGTTCTGAAGATGGGAAGTACAGTGTCTGCACTCTGAAGGAGGGGTGTTTAATGTTGCAGTTTCATAACTGTAGTGTAAGCGCGCCTCTGGCAAGACAATGATGGAGTGAATGATGAAAGTTTTTCGGGTCACCCTGCCTTGGTGGGAGATGGCCCATGTGTTAGTTAATAAAAAAAATATATGTAATAACTTTAAAACACTTTTGAAAATTTCCAGACGAATCGAGAGAGAGAGAGTTCACCGCAACACACCCAGGGTCACTGGTAGAAATATAAATTCTTCTTAATAATAATAATAATAATAATAATATCTTTAATTTCTACATATATATGTACAAGGTATACAGGCCTAGCTGACTTCAATGACATACTACTAGTATATAGAAAGCCCCTTGTTACGCAGAGCATTTCGGGCAAATTAGGTAAGTTTTGGCCCAGGATACGACCCACACCAGTCGACTAACACCCAAGTACCCATTTTACTGATGGGTGTAAGGAAACACGTCCGATGTTTCCACACCTTCACCGGGAATCGAACCCGGACCCTCACCGTGTGAAGCAAGAGCTTTTGCCACCAGGCCTTCTTCTTATTATTATTATTATTGTATTATTATTATTATTAGGATAATTATTATGATTATTATTATTATTATTACACTGCTCAACAAACAAAATGCTTCCGAGACCAGAGTAACAATTTCCAACTAATTTTAGGTCACTGATAATGAATATCATGATTAAAATTGTTTGTTATCTCTACTTTTCAATATAGACCTACGTGTCACAACAGGTTGCAACAGGCTTGCGGCAGTGTGTTTCTTACCACACTCACTGACCTTCATTATTGTTCCAGCAGTCATACAAGGTGGTTGTGCTATGGTGACTTGAAGGTTGTTGATCTTGTGATGGGCTTGCAGGGCGGATACACCAAGTACTGCTGCTTTCTCTGTGAATGGTACAGCCGTGCAAGAGGTTGCCACTACATCAGGAGAGACTGGCCACCTCGTCAATCATTGGAGTCTGGGATGAACAATGTTCAACATCCACCTCTCACTGAACCAAACAAAATTTTGCTACCACCACTACACATAAAACTGAGGTTCATGAAAAACTTTGTAAAAACTATGGACAAATCTGGTCAGGGATTCAAGTATTTAACATCAAAATTCCCCTCACTGAGCGACGCTAAGATAAGAGAGGGAGTCTTCAATGGTCCTCAGATTCAAGAGCTTCTTAAAGATGGTGACTTTGAATCAGACCTTCATGGGGAGGAGAAAGCTGCTTGGGAAGCATTCAAGTTAGTGGCGAAGGGATTTCTGGGAAACAGAAGGGAAGGCAACTATGAAGAATTGGTGGAAAACCTCATCAAGGTTTACAAGAACATGGGATGTAACATCTCACTTTTTGGACTCACATTTAGACTTTTTCCAGCGAACTTTGGGCCAGTTAGTGACGAACATGGTGAAAGGTTTCACCAAGATATTTCAACCATGGAAAAATGGTACCAGGGCAAATGGGGCACAAGAATGCTTGCAGACTATTGCTGGACATTGGCAAGAGATGATTCTTCAGCCCACTATAAGCGTCAAGCAAAAAGACAGAGAGTAGGTACGGATTATAGTATGAAACATATTGTACGTTATAATCAAATAATCAAATATTACATGTCTCGTATCTTTAAAGCTACAGCCAATAAGCATTTTTCAAAGTGATATTTGGATTCAGGACTTGAAAATACATAAGAATTAAAACTAATCTCATTAAAGAAGCATTCAACTTTTCAAAAATTGTTGACCAGTGTTATTATTATTATTATTGTGGAAAATTTTGATGTAATTTTTCCAAATTTATATTGTATAAATTTTTATAATGCAAATGAGTAGAAAAACTGTACTGATTTCACCCTCCGAAAATTAGTGTTGTGTGTGAGGGTGTTGCAAGTACGGTGGGGTGGAGGGAGAGTGTTGCAAGTACTGTGTGGTGGAGGGAGAGTGTTGCATGTACAGTGGGGTGGAGGGAGAGTGTTGCAAGTACGGTGGGGTGAAGGGAGAGTGTTGCAAGTACGGTGGGGTGGAGGGAGAGTAGGTTGCAAGTACGGTGTGGTGGAGGGAGAGTGTTGCAAGTACGGTGTGGTGGAGGGAGAGTGTTGCAAGTACGGTGTGGTGGAGGGAGAGTGTTGGCAAGTACGGTGTGGTGGAGGAGAGGTGTTGAGTACGGTGTGGTGGAGGGAGAGTGTTGCAAGTACGGTGGGGTGGAGGGAGAGTGTTGCAAGTACGGTGGGTGGAGGGAGAGTGTTGCAAGTACGGTGGGGTGGAGGGAGAGTGTTGCAAGTACGGTGGGGTGGAGGGAGAGTGTTGCAAGTACGGTGTGGTGGAGGGAGAGTGTTGCAAGTACGGTGTGGTGGAGGGAGAGTGTTGCAAGTACGGTGTGGTGGAGGGAGAGTGTTGCAAGTACGGTGGGGTGGAGGGAGAGTGTTGCAAGTACGGTGGGTGGAGGGAGAGTGTTGCAAGTACGGTGTGGTGGAGGGAGAGTGTTGCAAGTACGGTGGGTGGAGGGAGTGTTGCAAGTACGGTGGGGTGGAGGGAGAGTGTTGCAAGTACGGTGGGGTGGAGGGAGAGTGTTGCAAGTACGGTGGGGTGGAGGGAGAGTGTTGCAAGTACGGTGGGGTGGAGGAGAGTGTTGCAAGTACGGTGGGTGGAGGGAGAGTGTTGCAAGTACGGTGGGGTGGAGGGAGAGTGTTGCAAGTACGGTGGGGTGGAGGGAGAGTGTTGCAAGTACGGTGGGGTGGAGGGAGAGTGTTGCAAGTACGGTGGGGTGGAGGGAGAGTGTTGCAAGTACGGTGGGGTGGAGGGAGAGTGTTGCAAGTACGGTGGGGTGGAGGAGAGTGTTGCAAGTACGGTGGGGTGGAGGAGAGTGTTGCAAGTACGGTGGGGTGGAGGGAGAGTGTTGCAAGTACGGTGTTGTGGAGGGAGAGTGTTGCAAGTACGGTGGGGTGTAGGGAGAGTGTTGCAAGTACGGTGGGGTGGAGGGAGGGTGTTGCAAGTACGGTGGGGTGGAGGAGAGTGTTGCAAGTACGGTGGGGTGGAGGGAGGTGTTGCAATGGGTGGAGGGAGGTGTTGAGGTGGTGGAGGGAGGTGTTGCAAGTACGGTGGGTGGAGGGAGGTGTTGCAAGTACGGTGGGGTGGAGGGAGAGTGTTGCAAGCACGGTGGGGTGGAGGGAGAGTGTTGCAAGACGGTGGTAGGGTGGGGTGGGAGGAGAGTGTTACAAGTACGGTGGGGTGGAGGGAGGGTTGCAAGTACGGTGGGGTGGAGGGAGAGTGTTCAAGTACGGTGGGGTGGAGGAGGTGTTGCAAGTACGGTGGGGTGGAGGGAGGTGTTGCAAGTACGGTGGGGTGGAGGGAGGGTGTTGCAAGTACGGTGGGGTGGAGGGAGAGTGTTACAAGTACGGTGGGGTGGAGGGAGGTGTTCAAGTACGGTGGGGTGGAGGAGGGTGTTGCAAGTACGGTGGGGTGGAGGAGAGTGTTGCAAGTACGGTGGGGTGGAGGGAGAGTGTTGCAAGTACGGTGGGGTGGAGGGAGGGTGTTGCAAGTACGGTGGGTGGAAGGAGAGTGTTGCGCACGGTGGGGTCGAGGGAGAGTGTTACAAGTATGGTGGGGTGGAGAGAGGGTGTTGCAAGTACGGTGGGGTGGAGGGAGGGTGTTGCAAGTACGGTGTGGTGGAGGGAGAGTGTTGCAAGTACGGTGGGGTGGAGGGAGGGTGTTGCAAGTACGGTGGGGTGGAGGGAGGGTGTTGCAAGTACGGTGGGGTGGAGGGAGGGTGTTGCAAGTACGGTGGGGTGGAGGGAGAGTGTTACAAGTACGGTGGGGTGGAGGGAGAGTGTTACAAGTACGGTGGGGTGGAGGGAGAGTGTTGCAAGTACGGTGGGGTGGAGGGAGAGTGTTACAAGTACGGTGGGGTGGAGGGAGAGTGTTGCAAGTACGGTGGGGTGGAAGGAGAGTGTTGCAAGTACGGTGGGGTGGAGGGAGAGTGGCCATATTAGGAAATGTGTGGAGGACCGGTCTGAATGCCGGCTAACGTAATCAAGCTTCATCGAGAACAAATTAAAGTTAATCAGCCTCTGATGAGCAGAAAATAATACGTGAATACACTATACTTCGAACTGGGAAGAAAACAGTGTGAAATAGGAGGACGCCATACTGGAATAAATTGTGGGACCACATGGTATTTAGTGTGAACATTTACGGCGTTTTCGGAGGCTTAATGGGGTTCAAGCCTCCCAAATAGGAGTCAGGCAAATCGGAACTAGTCCTGCTGAAGGCACAACAACAATAAATTGGCAGGACATCCAGGAATTTTGGAAATGCAGGAAGATAAAGAATGGTCTTCATATCCACAGCTAAGTAAACCTTCTTTTCATGTAGAGCCAGTTTAGTTTCTTCATTGTAAGATAGGTATTGTGGATGATCCAGCTGCATCAGGAGACCTCCAGAGAAAATTTGTTAAGTGATAATATAAAGTTTTGTAATTATAAATGTTCATGTATTAATCAGTTCATTATTGTAATTATATGTATTGGAATGACATTATCATATCTGTGTACCCTCCTCTCTCCTTCCGTCATTCCAACCCAAATGATAAAGTCCACACTTTTAATGTAAATATTAGTACCAGAATTACTGGTTGTGTTTTCTTAAATTTAATGGTTAATTTTCTAGTACCCGGTAGATGTGTATTGAGGATTGTGGGTGTCGGAGGGAGGAGGAGGTGTTGATTCACCGGGAATTCTCCCGGCCCGGGTCTTTACCAGATGGCGACCCGGCTCCGGCTCCCTGGCGGGGGAGTATCAGAGACCTATGTCTTCCATGGGAGGGGGTACCCTTCAGTGGTGGGACCAACTGGCCCCAGGCCTAGCCACATTCGTCACCAGCACGAGGCATGGAGGTAGATAGATGCTAGGCCCCTCTGATCTGCCAGCTTCCCTAACGGGAAGGGCAGGCTTACGAGCTGCAGATGGTAGCAAGCTCCAGCCTTGGCACCTACCCTGCCCTAGAAAGGCTGGGCATGGTGATCGACCTGTCGGAGGGAAATTTCTCAAGAGACCTAGAATTTCCAAAATTCCCACATACCTTAGAGGTGCAACAAAATGTAAGTAATGTATCAGTTGCCTTCTAATCAAATTACTTGTACGAACAGGTAATTTATTTCTCACAATTATTATTATTATTATAAAACACAAAGGGGATGGTGCTCCATAGACATGTATGTGGTGTCAGTGTTTTGGGTGGGCGGTCGTATGGAAACGCAAATTAAGATAAGATTTCATTCGGATTTTTAACCCCGGAGGGTTAGCCACCCAAGATAACCCAAGAAAGGCAGAGCGTCATCGAGGACTGTCTGTCTTATTTCCATTGCGGTCCTCAATCTTGTCCCAGTGGACAGGTTATTACCTATCCATTGGCCGTTGATAAGTGTCCAGCTGGCATTATCTATGCATTTTCCCCAAAATACGAACACATTACATCGTGCACAAGTTGCCTTCACATTAATACAACACCTCCAGGCTCATGCAATACACCGTTTTGAGAGCGAGTGACGCAAATTATAAGTGAAGGCATTCGAAAGGACTGTTTTTCTATAGTTACCCACAATAACATATACAGTTTCTCTGATCGTAGTAGACTAGAGAAAATGGCTTATTATAATTCTTGAGATAAACTCCCACAAGCCGCCCGGCGACTACACCTGATTATTATGTCAATTTGTCATAGTTAGTTACCATTTTGTCCTAGGCACATGTCGATTAGACACTAGGCCTGTTGTATGTATGTGAGTGTGTGTGTGTAAGAACACTTCGAAATGTTTCCGCCCGTCGGAATAGAACCGGGCCTCCTGCGTGAAGCAAGAGCTTTACCACCAGACCACCGGGGTGTAGTATGATAGTATGTATTTTGTTTATATAATATGTAGCGTGTTTCTTATATAAAAGTCATAAATGGATTAATGCAAATGTCTATAATAATGTAATATTCAGCATCTAAAGCGCCCCACAGTGATTGTTATTATTATTATTATTATTATTATTATTATTATTATTATTATTATTGTGAGAAATAAATTACTTGTATGAACCTCATTATTACGTTCATACAAGTAATTTGATTAGAAGGCAACTAAAATACATTACTTATATTTTGTTGCTACTCTGAGATATACCTGGAGTATACCTGGAGAGGGTTCTGGGGGCCAACGCCACCTCATGGTGGATCAGAGCCTGATCAACCAGGCTGTTACTGTTGGCCGCACGCAAACCGACGTGCTAGCCACAGCCCAGCAGATCAGGTACTGACTTTAGGTGCTTGTCCAGTGCCTCCTTGAAGACAGTCAGGGGTCTATTGGTAATCCCCATTATGTAAGCTGGGAGGCAGTTGAACAGTCTTGGGCCCCTGACACTTATTGTGTTGTCTCTTATAGTTCTAATGGAGCCCCTGCTTTTCATTGTGGGGATGTTGCATCGTCTGCCGAGTCTTTTGCTTTCATAGGGAGTGATTTTCGTGTGCAAGTTTGATACTAATCCCTCTAGGATTTTCCAGGTGTATATAATCATGTATCTCTCCCGCCTGCATTCTAGGGAGTACAGGTTGAGGAACTTCAAGCGTTCCCAGTAAGTGAGGTGTTTTATCGCAGTTATGTGTGCCGTGAAGGTTCTCTGTGGAAACTTATTTGGTCGCTCAAGTTTCACAGTGTAAATAAGCAGTGGAAGCCCTTAACATGCCATGGATAGACTGTTTGAGTTTGCGAGCCCTCATATCCACCCAAAACAAACACATGTACACTCACGAGTTGGGGAATTTAGTGAGATTGCACATATTAATTGATAGATTTACTCTTCTAGGAAGGTCTAGGTAGTTTTGTACAGTTAGTAACTGATATTAGGATTATTGAGGCAACTTTAGATATTAATAATGTAGTCCTAGGACCTTAACATAGGTAGGTTTAGGCCTTCAATAGGCAAACATTAGGATATGTTTGCTAAGGAGAACTGGTAACCCCACGCTTGAATTAGGCAGGACTGGACACCGTGGTGACAACAAGGTACCAGGAGCTAGAGCTCAGTACCCCACGAGTCTTCAAAATACTTGGCCTGTGGAATAAAGAATCATAAAGGTTTCCCGACGTACTGTGGATATTCGTCTCTATCCAGGCCCCCGCAGTAAGACAATACCTTTCATTTCTCTTAGTATAGCTGGCTGACGATATTCTGAGGAAGGTGGGGCATTTGAGCCGTGGGTTATAACCGGGTGAACGCCCACTATAAGGTAATTGTGGACAATCCCTCTTAAGTATTAGTCTAGAAGCTAGTGTCGTGTACTGCATAAATATTGCTTAGGAATATCCTTTGAAACCAGGGAGTTCTGAGATGCAGACAGGACACAAATACCAACTGAACTCTTGCAGAAATCAGTACTTGCCAGGGAAGCAGCTTACAAGGAGGCAGTCCAGACAAATTTTTACATTCTCTGTGCATTTTCAAGGTCGGCAATTTCACCTGCCTTGAAAGGTGCTGTTAGTGTGCAGCAATATTCCAGCCTAGATAGAACAAGCGACCTGAAGAGTGTCAGCATGGGCTTGGCATCCCTAGTTTAAAAGGTTCTCATTATCCATCCTCTCATTTTTCTATCAGATGTGATTGATACAATGTTATGGTCTTTGAAGGTGAGATCTTCCGACATGATCACTCCCAGGTCTTTTACATTAGTTTTTCGCTTTATTGAGTGCTTGGAATTTGTTTTATACTCCGATGTAGTTTTAATTTCCTCACGTTTTCCATATCAGAGTATTTGAAATTTCTCATCATTAAATTTCATATTGTTTTCTGCGGCCCATTTAATGATTTGGTTGATGTCCGCCTGGAGTCTTGCGGTATTTTCAATGGAGGACACTGTCATGCAAATTCGGGTGTCATCTGCAAAAGAAGACACGGCACTGTGGCTAATATACCTGTCTATGTCAGATATGAGGATGAGGAACAAGATGGGAGCGAGTACTGTGCCTTGTGGAACAGAGCTTTTCACAGTAGCTGCCTCAGACTTTACTCTGTTTACTACTACTCTTTGTGTTCTATTTGTTAGGAAATTATAGATCCATCTACCAACTTTTCCTGTTATTCCTTTATCACGCATTTTGTGTGCTATCACACCATGGTCACACTTGTCAGAGGCTTTTGCAAAGTCTGTGTATATTACATCTGCATTTTGTTTGTCTTCTAGAGCATCCAGGACCTTGTCATAGTGGTCAGTAGCTGGGACAGACAAGAGCGACCTGCTTTAAACCCATGCTGCCCTGGGTTGTGTAATTGATGGGTATCTAGATGAGTGGCGATGTTGCTTCTTAGAACCCTTTCAAAGATTTTTATGATATGGGACGTTAGCGCTATCGGTCTGTAGTTCTTTGCTATAGCTTTACTGCCACCTTTGTGCAGTGGGGCTGTCTGTTGTTTTTAGCAGCTGTAGGACGACCCCTGTGTCCATGCTCCCTCTCCATAGGATGTTAAGAGCACGTGATAGGGGCTTCATGTAATTCTTGATGAACACGGAGTTCCATGTGTCTGGGACTGGGGCAGAGTGCATGGGCATATCATTTGTCGCCTATTTGAATTCATTTGGCGTCAGGATAATGTCAGATAGGTTTGTGTCTACCAAATTCTGTGGCTTTCTCATAAAAAATTAATTTAGGTCTTCGACTCTCAGTCTGGTTAGCGACTCCGCTAAAAACCGAGTCATATTGGGACTTGAGTAGCTCACTCATTTCCTTGATGTCATCTTTGTTGGACCCATCTCGTTTAATTAATACTTGATGTTGTTCTCGACTTTGATTTGGCATAAAAAAAGAAATACTTTGGGTTTCTTTCGATTTCATTTATGGCTTTTAGTTCTTCCAGCGTTTCTTGACTCCTGTAAGATTCCTTTAGCTTTAGTTCGATGTTTGCTATTTCTCTGATCAGTGTCTCCCTACGTAGTGCAGATATTTTGGCCTCTTTTAGACACTCTGGTATTCTTTGCCTTCGCCTTGCCTTCTCCTTTTTCTCAAAGGAATATGCCTTGAGCATACCTCAAGTGCCACAGAGTTATTCTGGTCTAGACAGAGGTTGGGATCTGTGTTGCTTAAGCTATCTTCCCAGTTTATATCATTGAGGACTTGGTTTACTTGGTCCCACCTTATGTTTTTGTTTTTGAAGTTGAATTTGGTGAAGGCTCCCTCGTGATTGATCACATTTTGTTGGTGTGGGGCCCAGCGCATTAATGTCTGAACCTCTATTAAGTTGTGATCTGAGTATATTGTTTTCCATATGATGACATTTCGTATCAGATCATCATTGTTAGTGAAGATGAGGTCCAGTGTACTCTCCAATCTCGTAGGCTCTATTATTTGCTGGTTTAAGGTGAATTTGGTGCAGAGATTTAAAAGCTCGTGTGTGTGCTAGTTTTCATCTGAGCTGCCTCCTGGTGTTATCTCTGCAACAACATTATTTGCTATATTCCTCAATTTTAAGTGTGTTAAGTTGAAATCCCCCAGGATCAAGATGATGGGGGCAGGAGCTGGAAGATTTTCCAGACAGTGGTCAATTTTCAAAAGCTGTTCCTGGAATTGTTGGGACCTTGCATCCGGAGGCTTGTATACAACCACAATGACCAGGTTTTGGTTCTCGATCTTTACTGCTAAAACTTCATCTACATCATTTGAGGCATTTAGTAGTTCCGAGCCACCCCCCGTCCCACTTTTGCCTGTTCACTCTGTCGCAAATGTATAGGATGTAAACCGGGATCCACATTTCGTTGTCCAAGTGATCATTTATGTGGGTCTCTGTGAAAACCGCGAACATTGCGTTTGACTCTGTAAGCAGTCCACGGATGGTGGCTTTAGACCCTGTATACTGCAAAGAAGAATGTCGTCGGATTGGTGGTATGGGGGGAGGGGTCTTTTTTTCCTATCACTGATATCTGTTGTTTTGGAGTGGAGGCCTTCGACTGTGATTCCACTCCAGAAATTATTGGAGTTAGTGTACGATTCCTCTCATTTCCTGCCAAAGCTTTTTTTTCCTTCCTGGCGCTAAAAAAAAAAACCTCTCTTGAGTGGCTGTGGCAACCCAGGTTTTCCCATGGTCTGGATGTTTTGTATCTTCTTGTACTCTTTAGGTGGTGTGCCTGGCAATATAAGTTATAGCACTGTCTTTCCTGAACTGATGAGTGACACATTTCAGGGTGGAAAAACTTACAGAAAGGGAGGTTGCATTTTCCTGTTGTCATATGGGCACGGCATTTTCTGGGGTGGTCGAAGTTGCGCGTCCCATCTGTTTTTCCAGATATTACATACCTGCAGATATCAAGTACATAGAATTTGCATAAGCCTGGTTTCTGTTTGCCTTGGTTTTTCTCTGGAGGTCGTCTGAATGCCGGTGGATCACCCACAACCTGCCTATCATTTAGAAAACTATGTTGGCCAACAAGTATCCAAATAACAGACATTATACTTAGCTGTTGGTGGTGATGGCTTTATTTCCCCATTCACACTCCAAATCTGGAAAGTCCTGCCAAGTTAATGTAGAAGCAACTTCAGCAGGACGGTATTTCCGCCCCATTAAACCTCTGCAAACATCAGAAATTCACGCCAAATTACCATGCGGTCGCACTCCTCGATTCCAATATAACGAACTCCTTATTTCACCATATATCCACTTTAGTTTATTAGTTTCTTCACTATTTTCTTCACAGTTCGCAGTGTAGTGCATTACCGCATTATTTTCTGCTTATCTGAGGCCGATTCACTGTAATTTGTCCTCGATGAAGCTTGATTATGTTAGCCGGCATTCAGACCGGTCTTTCCCTAATTTTATCCTGTATGGCGACTCTTACAATTTTCCATTCTCACTTCCCTATTATGGTGGTATATTATGTGTGGGTATGGTGGCCTGGCTGGTTACCATACCACCCATATTTGACGTCTTACAATAAACACTACTCACCTCTCATCCTACATTAAGACTACAAATATTTTAAGGTAAATAATGAGAGTACTGTGTGTGTATTTTACTTTTTATAATTTTTAATGCCTAGTTCTATTCTTAACTTAATATATGTTAGAGTAAACTTGTTATCTGATATTTATATGCATTTTTAATATATATATATATATATATATATATATATATATATATATATATATATATATATATATATATATATATATATATATATATATATATATATATACATACTTATTCCGGATGATACTGTGCTTATGGGAGATTCTAAAGAAAATATGCAAAAGTTAGTGGACGAGTTTGGGAGAGTGTGTAAAGGTAGAAAGTTGAAAGTGAACATAGATAAGAGTAAGGTGATGAGGGTATCAAACGATTTAGATAAAGAAAAATTGGATATCACATTGGAGAGAGGGATTATGGAAGAAGTAAATGTTTTCAGATATTTGGGAGTTGATGTGTCAGCGGATGGGTTTATGAAGGATGAGGTTAACCATAGAATTGATGAAGGAAAAAAGGTGAGTGGTGCATTGAGGTATCTGTGGAGACAAAAAATGTTATCCATGGAGGCAAAGAAGGCAATGAAAGTATAGTTGTACCGACAATCTTATATGGGTGTGAAGCATGGATTGCAAATGCTGCAGCGAGGAGGAGGCTGGAGGCAGTGGAGATGTCCTGTCTAAGGGCAATGTGTGGTGTAAATATTATGCAGAAAATTCGGAGTGTGGAAATTAGAAGGTGTGGAGTTACTAAAAGTATTAGTCAGAGGGCTGAAGAGGGGTTGTTGAGGTGGTTTGGTCATTTTGAGAGAATAGATCAGAGTAGAATGAATAACAAAAAAGGCACAATACCGTGACTGGAACAATACACACACAATCCGCACATATAAAAAGAGAGGAGCTTACGACGACGTTTCGGTCCGACTTGTTAATGGGCCAAGTCGGACCGAAACGTCGTCGTAAGCTCCTCTCTTTTTATATGTGAGGGTTGTGTGTGTAGAGTAGAATGACTTGGAGAGCATATAAATCTGTAGGGGAAGGAAGGCAGGTTAAGGGTCGTCTTCGAAAAGGTTGGAGGGAAGGGGTAAAGAAGGTTTTGTGGGCGAGGGGCTTGGACTTCCAGCAAGCGTGCATGAGCGTGTTAGATAGGAGTGAATGGAGACGAATGGTTTTTGGGACCTGACAAGCTGTTGGACTCTGAGCAGGGTAATATTTAGTGAAGGGATTCAGGAAAACTGGTTAGCCGGACTTGAGACCTGGAAATGTGAAGTACAATGCCTGCACTTTAAAGGAGGGGTTTAGGATAATGGCAGTTTGGAGGGACTTCTAAACTGTCATATCTGAGCTCCTCTGCAAAGACAGTGATTATGTATGAGTTAGGTGAAAGTGTTGAATGATTATGAAAGTATTTTTTTCTGGGGATTTTCTTTCTTTTTGGGTCACCCTGCCTCGGTGGGAGACGGCAGACTTGTTGAAAAAAATGTATGTATGTGTATATATATATATATATATATATATATATATATATATATATATATATATATATATAATATAATATATATATATATGTCGTGCCTAATAGGTAAAACTGGTCAATTAGCAAGAACATAGGGTTTATGTAGTGTCAAGTATAAGTGTAGGAGATGTGCGTCTTCTCGATGTTGGGTTTTCCGATCACCGTGGTGTAGTGGCGGTGTTGAGCTGGGATGGGGAAGGAAGGTGATAGGACGAAGGGCTATTGAGTTATAATGTTGTTATGCTCGGATTATAAGATCTTTGCGAAAATACTGGCTAATCGAATGAAGAGGGTGTTGGAGAAGGTTTTAGATGATGGACAACTTGGAGTGCCAGGGTGAAGCATATGGGCAGGGCATAGGAGGATTAGGGAGTTTGTAGATAACAAGAGGTTTTGATGGGGTTGGGGTTTGGGGAAGAAATCGTGGGGTGGGTTAGAACTTTATATGACCGGGCGTTGGCAAGGGTCCAGGTAAATGGGAAGTTGGGGGTTCAGGTGAGTTATGAAAGGGGTTTGCAGCAGGGTTGTCTTCTGTCGCAAATCCTGTTTGGGTGTATGCAGGACCCTTTCTATAGATTTGTTAGGGAAGGGGTTTGGGATGGGGAGGTGGGACGGGGTTGTGAGTCAGGCATAGTAGGATATGTTGATGATACGACCGGACTTTCGTTTCTTAGGAAAAGTTACAAGTCTTGCCCACAGTAAACTGTAACAATTTGTTACTTATCTTTAGAAATACCTACCAGAGGAACTTTTCTCTCCATATCTCCCAGACTGGTAAGGATCACACCTTCTTGGATGATTTCAGACGTTTCTGCCTTTTTTATAACAATCTTTGAACCAGGTTCAGAATAAAGAAACATACCTTTGTCTAGTGTCCTTTTCGCTTTGCCATTTATAAGAGCTTGAAGCTCTTTTTTGGTCAGGATAGGTACTCTTTCCTCCTTAGGATCCGGCAGTGGGAAAAAATTGGGCACCATCGTTGTCATTATCGTTTTCATAATTAAAATATTTAGGAATCACTTTCAGGATATAAACCATCTGGCATTTCCTTGCCACATAATATATCATTTACTACTTATGCTCTGATGTGTGCTAGAGTGTCTTCTATGATATTCTGCAATATTTTCTGTGTTATTACCCTGGAAATGTGTTGTGACGATCTGTTGTGGTGATGTGTTGTGATGTGTGTTGTGTTGTGATGATGTGTTGCGGTGATTCGCTGGAGTAATGCGTACTGAAGAGCTGTTTGTTATGAGTACTGTAGTGATATCTCTTGTTATGATGTATGCTGTAGTGATGTATGTTGTAGTGATGCCCGCTGCTGTGATGCATGCTGTAGTGATGCATGCTATAGTGATGCATGTTGTAGTGATGCATGCTGTAGTGATGCATGCTGTAGTGATGCATGCTGTAGTGATGCAAGCTGTAGTGATGTATGCTGTAGTGATGCATGCTGTTGTGACGTGTGCTCTAAAGTCTGCTGCGAATGTGAAGTGTTGATGTGTTCAGCAGTGTGATGTGATATATAACACAGTGATGTGTGCTATACAAATATGTGTTTTACACGTGTATGCTGTAAATATGTCCTGTAGTAGAATGTGTTAATTAATGTTTTGGTTATGGGGTATGCAATGATAGAAGATGTAGTGATGGATGTAGTGGTGATGTATGGTATTTTGATGTTTGTTGTTGTGATGTGGATTGTTATATGTGTTCTTGAGATGTGCTGTTATGAAGTGTTTTGTAGTGATGTGTGCTCATGAGATGTGTGTTGTGATGTGTGTTGCAGTGATGTAATGATGTGTACTGTTGTGATATGTGCTGCAGTGAGACGGTGATGAGTGCTCTTGTGATGTTTGCTGCAGTGATGTAGTGATATGTGTTGCAGTGAGGTAGTGATCTGTGCTGTAGTGTTGTGTGTTGCAGTGAGGTAGTGATGTGTGCTGTAGTGTTGTGTGTTGCAGTGAGGTAGTGATGTGTGCTGTGGTGATGGTAATGGTGATGAAGGTTGTAGTAGTGGTAGTTATGGTTTTGGTAGTAATGCTAGTAATTGCAGTGGTTTTGGTTATGGTGGTGGTGGTTGTAATAGTAGTGGTGCCGGTGATGTTGGTAGTAGTTCTGATAGTTATGATGATGGTGGCATTGAAGGTGGTAGTGGTGATAATCGTGGTGGTAGTGGTGGTAATCGTGGTGGTAATCGTGGTGGTAATCGTGGTGGTAATCGTGGTGGTAGTGGTGGTAATCGTGGTGGTAGTGGTGGTAATCGTGGTGGTAGTGGTGGTAATCGTGGTGGTAGTGGTGGTAATCGTGGTGGTAGTGGTGGTAATCGTGGTGGTAGTGGTGGTAATCGTGGTGGTAGTGGTGGTAATCGTGGTGGTAGTGGTGGTAATCGTGGTGGTAGTGGTAATCGTGGTGGTAGTGGTGGTAATCGTGGTGGTAATCGTTGTGGTAGTATTAGTAATCGTTGTGGTAATCGTGGTGGTAGTGGTGGTAATCGTGGTGGTAGTGGTGGTAATCGTGGTGGTAGTGGTGGTAATCGTGGTGGTAGTGGTGGTAATCGTGGTGGTAGTGGTGGTAATCGTGGTGGTAGTGGTGGTAATCGTGGTGGTAGTGGTGGTAATCGTGGTGGTAGTGGTGGTAATCGTGGTGGTAGTGGTGGTAATCGTGGTGGTAATCGTGGTGGTAGTGGTGGTAATCGTTTTGGTAATCGTGGTGGTAGTGGTGGAAATCGTGGTGGTAGTGGTGGTAATCGTGGTGGTAGTGGTGGTAATCGTGGTGGTAGTGGTGGTAATCGTGGTGGTAGTGGTGGTAATCGTGGTGGTAGTGGTGGTAATCGTGGTGGTAGTGGTGGTAATCGTGGTGGTAGTGGTGGTAGTGGTGGTAATCGTGGTGGTAGTGGTGGTAATCGTGGTGGTAGTGGTGGTAATCGTGGTGGTAGTGGTGGTAATCGTGGTGGTAGTGGTGGTAATCGTGGTGGTAGTGGTGGTAATCGTGGTGGTAGTGGTGGTAATCGTGGTGGTAGTGGTGGTAATCGTGGTGGTAGTGGTGGTAATCGTGGTGGTAGTGGTGGTAATCGTGGTGGTAGTGGTGGTAATCGTGGTGGTAGTGGTGGTAATCGTGGTGGTAGTGGTGATTGAAGTCGGGTGGTGGTGGTGATGGTAGTGACAGTAATGGTGGTGCTGGTGGTAGTCGTGGTGGTGGTTGTAGCGGTGGTGATGTGTTACAAAATGACTCGATATCTATTAGAAATAGACATCTCCAGTGAACACTAGAAAGGACTATCCCTCTAGCATTCAGCCTGTTACTGGGCTTTTGTAACAAATAGTCAATATCCTGGTAAAGTTATCCATTACATTCAGTATCTTAAGATTTCAACTGAGAGGGTATTAACTAATTGAGATAAACTTTAGATGTTTATTGACAAAGTTAAAATGTCTAGGGTATCACAGTAATTAAATTCAATACAAATTAGGATATCAATTAAGATGCTAATTAGGAGGTTAATTAGGAGAATAGCTCCTACACTTCTCTCATATACAATTTTGTGCTGAAGGCACATATTTCAAGTACCATCTGGTACATTATCAGTAATTATATAAAATACAAATATATACTAGTGAGTGTGTATGTGTGTGCTCTAGGTACCTCGTTATGTCTCAAGACTTGACTAGACTCAAACAGTGACTGAACAAATGTCCTCACATAAGCTAACTTCTCTAACAACCTGGCAATCAGAACAGCTTGCTTGAACAATAATGCGGCCAATACGCCGAACAGCAATATAGCAAGCAACAGCATGATAACGTCGGGAACAGGAAGATAAAATAACGATCCTAACTGGGGACCATCCGCAGATCCACCATAATACTCACAAAACTCCCTTATTACTGAATCTAAGTTCAGCATAACACATCCCCGACTGTGACGATGCACAGATGCCAGTACGAATTAGGTCAGAAGCTACAGCTCGAGACCTGGGTATCTTAAAGTGTCAGTGAGACACAACCTCAGTAAAACGTCGAAAATCACTAAGTCTAGGCTAAGCTCTGTGAACAGAGTTACACAGAGTCCAGAGAAGTATGTTTCGTCTTACCACCGAACACATACTCTACCAAACAGTCTAAAAGACGAGAAAACAAGCAGAGACAGGAGCGAGGTGATGCTCCCAGCAGAGTCGGCGAGCTAGTGAGGCAGCGCAGGGAGGCTGCACACGTGGCTTGCATGTAACTGAGTAGCAACTCCGTAGAAGCCAGCAGAAACAAGGAAGGTGTTATCAATGTAGATAGCCTATTCAAAGGCAACTACTCAACACACTCGAACAAAGAGCACAGTAGTATAATGAAACATCCTACCTACTAATATAAGCTAAGTAAAATAATAATATAAAGCAAGATATTAACGATTTAGCTATATCGAGAATATCAGCAATATAAAATTGATATAATATAATATGTACAAGGATATTTATATAAAACATTGTGCCCCATTCTGGGCAGACGTTTCGCCCACCAGGACTTTATGCATCAGGGATTGATAAAGTCTACGAGATTTTATCTATCCATCAAGTATTAATGAAGTCTCTGGTAGACGAAACGTCGTCTCAATAAATGCCATAATCTGCATATTGTATCTTATTAACATAAATACATACAAAAATGTCCACAATCTTCAATCATTTTAATATGTATGTTAACACGGAGATTGTACGTACCAACACGTATCCCACTCCAAACTCCATAACACATACTCACATACATGTGTTCACATACGCACATACATATGTGCACATACGCACATACATATGTGCACATACATACACGCGTGCACATTCTCATAAGTATCTCTGTACTCACTCATATTCACATTTCACCTATGTCGGATGTTCTTGTGGTGAAACGAGGTTCAGTCTTGCTTGCTCTGCTTCCTTCTCTCTCTCTCTCTCTCTCTCTCTCTCTCTCTCTCTCTCTCTCTCTCTCTCGCTCTCGCTCTCGCTCTC
The DNA here is from genome assembly GCA_009830355.1 of Cherax destructor. Lineage (NCBI taxonomy): Eukaryota > Metazoa > Arthropoda > Malacostraca > Decapoda > Parastacidae > Cherax > Cherax destructor. The sequence continues at coordinate 28,574 of WNWK01008133.1, forward strand.
TCTCTCTCTCTCTCTCTCTCTCTCTCTCTCTCTCTCTCTCTCTCTCTCTCTCTCTCTCTCCATGTCCTTAACATGTTGACACAAGTCTTCCTTGACCACCCCTCATCTTACCCCTTCACTTATCGAGTTCCCAGTGTGGGTTACAGATCTCCTTATCTATTTCTTCTTGTGATTGAAGTCATGATAATTAGCTTTGGTTTAGCCTTATGTGTACTTCCCTAACTGCTTCTGCTGTTGTGTACACCATTCTTTGCTGTCATCTTCATATATGTGTCGGTCTCCTACTGTTAGGTGGCGAGTTGTATATCGTCTGTCTCATGTCTGTTTATCACTCTTATCTCTCGCAAACTTAATCTCTTGAAAATTCCACTGATTTCTGACTAGCAGTACCACTCTGTCTTCTCTATTTCCTCTCTTCCCAATCACTTGATATCCTGATGGGAATATAGCAATCAATATGTTTTGTCTCTATGATTTCTACAATATCTGTGTGTTTGTATGTGTGTGTTTGTATCCATGCATGTGTGTGGGCTGGCATGCATTAGTACAGATGTGCAAGTGTACTTGTGCATTTGTTAATGTTTCTTAGAGGGGCTGCTGATGTGTGGTCTCACATTCCCATTTCTGTGTGTGGGCCTTGAGTGTTAGCAAGCTTGTGTGCGTATCTTCGCATATCCGTGGAAACAAGAAATACCAGATTGGTATTGAAAAACATATGCAACAGGATAATAGACAAAAAACATTTAAGCGAGCTAGATACATCAAAGGCAATGGAGCCATGAAAAGTGTTGCCATGGATTCTTTGAGAAGGAGCAGAAGCACTGTGTGAACCACTAAATAGGATTTGCAATTGGTGAATGGAAACTGAACAATTACAAGAGAAATGAAAAACAGCTAATATTTTAGAAGGACGACAGAAGTCGTTGAAATAAGAGCCAGTATCACTGACCTGCATGCTAATGCTATGTAAGGTAATGTAGAAGATAATCAGAGGAAGAGTGGTAGAGCACTCGAAGAAAGTGATTTTATAAGCAGCACAGGTAAATTTAGCGATGGCAGATCTTCTCTTACTAACCTCCTGGAGATCTATGACAAAGTGACACACGTGAGAAAGAGGGATGGGTAGCTTCCATATTTTTGGACTAAGAGATTTTAATACTTTATCTCACAAAAGACTATACCGAAAACTTGAGGCACAGGTAGAAATAATAGGGAATGTTTCCCGGTGTATCACAAAGTACCTCAGCAGAGGGAAAGCGTGTGGTTGTCCGAGAAGAGATGTCAGAAGGGTCGTAGGAGTGTTGTCAGTAGTGTACTGAAACGCTATGTAATATACTTGTGTAGTATATCATAGTACCAGCCATATTAGAGTTAGAATCCCTAGCTACCTGTGACGTCACGAGTCCCGCGCATGTGTGTGCGCTGAGCCTCAGGCATCTTCCTCACTCAGATTAGATTTAGATTTTGCCACCGAAGTGGCTAGTTTATTGTGCACCCCATATCCATCCTGTGGACGGTAGCGCAAGAGCATATGGATACACAAAAGGCCTAGGCACTAGGCCCCAAAGGGGTTAATAATTGTACATTTGGGTTCATATCTACATTTCAATTATCTGTTACAAGCAGGTATCTTATTTCATGAATAAGATATCTTGACATGTCACATAGGTTATTATATTGTCTATCTCTATATTCCTCAATAAGTGCACAATTAAGCACATAGTGTTCACGACAGTGACCATATGCCTGATCACATAATTTGCATTTAGTTTGATCATCATCTGTCTCCCAAACTGTCAGAAGTACCTGTAGCCAAGCCTAAGCCTGGCCACTACAACATCAGTCAGTCTGTTCACATTGCAAGTTGCTCCACAAACATGCCCATCTGTGCTCGCATTATCATGAGCACAGATAGGCACGTTCATGGAAATTAATTTGGATTTATATCTACAGTTCACTTATCTGTTACAAGCAAATTTAGGAAATTTGCTTAGAATAAGTGGTATCCTACCTTCACTAATAAGATATCTTGACATGTCACATAGGTTATTATACTGTCTATCTCTATATTCCTCAATAAGTGGACAATTCAGCACATAGTGTTCAAGACAGTGACCATATGCCTGATCACATAATTTGCATTTAGTTTGATCATCATCTGTGTATCTCCCAAACTGCCAGAAGTACTTGTAGCCAAGCCGAAGCCTGGCCACTACAACATCAGTCAGTCTGTTCACATTGCAAGTTGCTCCATAAACATACTTATCTACATTCATGTTATCATAGTGGGTTATAGATCTACTCAGGCTTCTAACTGCATTCCTATAGCTATCATTTTCATTATTTATTTCTCTCCTAATATTATTCCTAATGCTAGACACAGATATACCAAAGTTATATTCTACATTCTCCTTATGGGTGCTTTTCTTGGCTAACATATCAACTTTATCATGAAGGAGTAATCCAATGTGTGACGGAATCCATAGCAAATGTACTTTAATTCCTTTGTCCCGGATTTTTGAGTATCTATACCTGGCTTCTCCAATGAGCATGCGACAGGCCTAGGTCCGAACAGGTACGGCTGGGTTACTTTCCCTCGCAGACTCTGTCAATATACCAGTTACCAACCACTTGTGTGTTTCACTACGACCGTAAATATATCCAAGATACCCATCCAACAGTGTCATGTCCCACAGTATCTTCCAAATATATTTCTTTGTAACCATAATACCAGAGACGTACCTTCTTTTAATCCTTAAAATATATTACAATCGCGCCACTGGCTTGCTATGAGTAGCTGAGTGGTTTATGTTATTTGCATGTTTGCAAAATTCGAGTCATTCGATTCTGCAAATGGACGGCGCAGCGAGAGGACGTCGGAGTTTTCACTCTGAGCACTAATACTCAAAGTTACATTTTTAGGTTATCCTAAGTTGTTCAGAGCTGAGAGGAAACTTGTTGCACTCACTTCGAGCCCTGTCCCATCAAGAGGGTAAGGCGGTGACTAGCTTGCTTGCTCCCCTCTCCCCCCTTCACTCCCCCACCTAATCCTACCCCATCCTACCCCTCTCAATACCCCAACCACTACACAGGCCTAACCACAAACACACTCTTTACACTGCTGTCCTTCTACCTTTCCTGCCTTCTTCTTTTTTCGCAACTTCGCCTCTGGTGATTTAAAACAAGGCAAGGTGACTATCCAGTAGCCCGTTTCGTATTTTAAACTCTGGTCGATCATTGCCTTGGGGCCCCGTTCCCCTCACTTCCTGAAGAGTAGGCTGTGTTAGGGGCTGACCTTCATAAGTCAGCTGAAGTAGGAATGAAGGACACTTAGGAAAGTTCTTCTTTTTTTCAGCATATTATCTGGGACAACTTTACCTTAACTGGGCATCATGCTCAATATTAGAGTCAGACTTCGGGTCACTCATGGCCAGAAGTCCAAAAAGGAAATTTTAGATTGCATTTGTGCTAATGCCACGGTTGCACCGGTGGATATATTCCAGAGCCACTCTGGTGCAGTACTACTGCTCTCCTAGGAGGAGAAGGTTCTCCAATTACTCAAGAAAGATGTTCTTGACAAACTTATCAATGTGGGTATCACCCTCATTCCCCCTGAGAACTTGCAGGTCCAGCGCTCTGTGTTTATTTGCAAGCATCAACAGCTTCATGCGTGGAAATACTGCTGCAGAACTCGTGGAGGAGATCACCCCGAGATCACCGTCCTCAAGGCGTATAAGTTTGCAAAGAACTCGAACAACCAGCAGTCCCTAAAATGAATTTTTTAGACTCCAGAATAAGTCAAACTCCTCTATGACAACGGTTTGAGATGCTATGGTACGAAGTGCACAAGGGTTTGTGGAAAGGTTTGTGAACATGACCCAGTGCTTCAAGTGCTATGGTTCGACCATAATATAAACAAATGCACTAGTGGAAAAACAATCTGCAGTATCTGCTCAGAAGAACATGTTTACAGGGAATGCACCAACAGGAGCAAACCCAAGTGCGCTCTTGCGATGGGAAACATCATGCTTCCAGAAAATTCTGGAAGACAAAAAACTGGCGAATGCCAAGAAAACTACTTCACAGGCACCACCCATGTAGTCCCAAGAAACCTTCCCAATCTACAGAGCTCTGTCAGAGCACCTACTGCCACTTCTACCAACCACAATGTTTGGACCTCCACCCCTTCCCAACCCCCCCAACCTAACCCTGGCATGTACCAAGCCCAAGGTCCACTCTCCTACCCTATCTCTTCAGGGTCCATCAAAGGAGTAATGAAGGGGACTCTGATGTAAATGATGGCCCGTGACAAGGGGCGATGACCAGCTCTGCTCTACCATCATCAACGAGCTGTTATTAGCAAATGGAGCCTCAGCTGTAATCGTCCCAGATAAAGTGCGCTCATTAATGAGTCCCTCCCATCAACCCAAGGTAAATATACCCCCCAACACCCACACCTAACCCCCCTCCCCCCAGCAGGGAAGGAACGAATTTTGTTATAGTTTCTTGACGAAGCTTCATTTGTTTACACTACACATCGGCTGAATTATTGGACCATCATGACTCACCACAACATTAAGCTGGACCTGCGAGTCTCGCTGACACGCAGTCATTGTCAAGTCTCCACCAGGTGAGGTCCTGTAACGTTGCTAACTTAGTTGTTGTAGCATAATAGTATTTCGGTAGTTGATTAATAATACATTTAGTAGCGATATCGGATATATTAATGATATCATTAGTTAATATGTTGCGTTGAAAACCTTTTGATTATGTTAGGATCATTAACGTCGCATTCCATTTAGACATTATAATAAATACAGTGTACCAAATGCCTAAGAGGCACTGTCTCCCAGAATATATATGTTCAGAGCTTGTTGTACCCCTTAATTTAGGGATTAAAATAATATATATATATATATATATATATATATGTCGTGCCGATTAGGTAAAACTGGTCAATTAGCAAGAACTCATTTAAAATTAAGTCCTTTCTAAAAAAATTCTCTTATACGTTTAAAGATATATTTTTTTCATTTATGTTAATGTAAGAATTTATAATTTTGTACCAAGAGAAACTTTGAAAACCTACCTAACCTTATTACAACAAGCGCAATTTAATTTAGCCTAACCCAACTAAATATATTTTAGATACGTTAACATTAACTTAATAATAATCAAACACAATGAAATATATTTTTTTCGTTATGTTCAGAATGATTTTGGCGAAATTATTGCATACACAAATTTTCACTTGTCTTATATGGCAAGGTGAGCGTTGCTATTTAAGCCAAAATCGCAAGTTTTACCTAATCGGCACGACATATATATGAGTTCTTGCTAATTGACCAGTTTTACCTAATCGGCACGACATATATATATATATAGAAGAGAGAAGTGTAGAGGAGAGAGAGAGATTTTGGGAAATGTTGAGTGAGTGTGTGGGGAGTTTTGAACCAAGTGAGAGAGTAATTGTGGTTGGGGATCTTAATGCTAAAGTGGGTAAAAATGTTGTGGAGGGAGTAGTAGGTAAATTTGGGGTGCCATGGGTAAATGTAAATGGGGAACCATTAATTGAGCTATGTGTAGAAAGAGGTTTGGTAATAAGTAATACATATTTTATGAAAAAAAGAGGATAAATAAATATACAAGGTATGATATAGCACGTAAGGAAAGTAGTTTGTTGGATTATGTATTGGTGGATAAAAGGTTGATGGGTAGGCTTCAAGATGTACATGTTTATAGAGGGGCAACGGATATATCAGATCATTATTTGGTTGTAGCTACAGTTAGAGTAAAAGGTAGATGGGACAAAAAGAAAATGGCAACAGCAAGTAAGAGAGAGGTAAAAGTGTATAAACTAAGGGAGGAGGAAGTTAGGGTGAGATATAAGCAACTATTGGCAGAAAGGTGGGTTAGTGCAAGTAGGAGTAGTGGGGGGGTTGAAGAGAGTTGGGATAGTTTTAAAAATGCAGTATTAGAATGTGGGGCAGAAGTTTGTGGCTATAGGAGGGTGGGTGCAGGAGGAAAGAGGAGTGAGTGGTGGAATGAAGAAGTAAAGGGTGTGATAAAAGAGAAAAAGGTAGCTTATGAGAGGTTTTTACAAAACAGAAGTGTTAATAGAAGAGCAGAGTATATGGAGAGTAAAAGAAAGGTGAAGAGAGTGGTGAGAGAGTGCAAAAGAAGAGCGGATGAAAGAATGGGAGAGGCTCTGTCAAGAAATTTTGCTGAAAACTAGAAAAAAATTTAGAGTGAGATAAACAAGGTAAGAAAGCCTAGGGAACGAATGGATTTGTCAGTTAAAAACAGAGTAGGGGAGTTAGTGGATGGGGAGCTGGAGGTATTGGGTAGATGGCGGGAATATTTTGAGGAACTTTTAAATGTCCATGAAAAAAGGGAGGCGGTAATTTCATGTACTGGCCAGGGAGGTACAACATCGTTTAGGAGTGAAGAAGAGCAGGATGTGAGTGTGGGGGAGGTGCGTGAGGCATTACGTAGAATGAAAGGGGGTAAAAGCAGCTGGAACTGACGGGATCATGACAGAAATGTTAAAAGGAGGGGGGGATATAGTGCTGGAGTGGTTGGTATTTTTGTTTAATAAATGTATAAAAGAGGGGAAGGTACCTAGGGATTGGCAGAGAGCATGTATAGTTCCTTTATATAAAGGGAAGGGGGATAAAAGAGAGTGTAAAAATTATAGGGGAATACGTTTACTGAGTATACCAGGTAAAGTGTATGGCAGGGTTATTATTGAAAGAATTAGAGGTAAGACAGAGAGTAGGATTGCAGATGAGCAAGGAGGCTTTAGAGTGGGTAGGGGATGTGTAGATCAAGTGTTTACAGTGAAGCATATATGTGAACAGTATTTAGATAAAGGTAGAGAAGTTTTCATTGCATTTATGGATTTAGAAAAGGCATATGATAGAGTGGATAGGGGAGCAATGTGGCAAATGTTGCAAGTGTATGGAATAGGTAGTAAGTTACTGAAGGCTGTAAAGAGTTTTTATGAGGATAGTGAGGCTCAGGTTAGGGTGTGTAGGAGAGAGGGAGATTACTTCCGTTAAAGTAGGTCTTAGACAGGGATGTGTAATGTCACCATGGTTGTTTAATATATTTATAGATGGGGTTGTAAAAGAAGTAAATGCTAGGGTGTTGGGGAGAGGGGTGGGATTAAATTATGGGGAATTAAATGCAAAATGGGAGTTGACACAGTTACTTTTTGCTGATGATACTGTGCTTATGGGAGATTCTAAAGAAAAGTTGCAAAGGTTAGTGGACGAGTTTGGGAGAGTGTGTAAAGGTAGAAAGTTGAAAGTGAACATAGATAAGAGTAAGGTGATGAGGGTATCAAACTATTTAAATAAAGAAAAATTGGATATCACATTGGAGAGAGGGATTATGGAAGAAGTAAATGTTTTCAGATATTTGGGAGTTGACGTGTCAGCGGATGGGTTTATGAAGGATGAGGTTAACCATAGAATTGATGAAGGAAAAAAGGTGAGTGGTGCGTTGAGGTATCTGTGGAGACAAAAAACGTTATCCATGGAGGCAAAGAAGGGAATGTACGAAAGTATAGTGGTACCAACACTCTTATATGAGTGTGAAGCATGGGTTGCAAATGCTGCAGCGAATAGGAGGCTGGAGGCAGTGGAGATATCCTGTCTAAGGGCAATGTGTGGTGTAAATATTATGCAGAAAATTCGGAATGTGGAAATTAGGAGAAGGTGTGGAGTTACTAAAAGTATTTGTCAGAGGGCTGAAGAGGGGTTGTTGAGGTGGTTTGGTCATTTAGAGAGAATGGATCAAAGTAGAATGACTTGGAGAGCGTATAAATCTGTAGGGGAAGGAAGGCGGGTTAGGGGTCGTCCTAGAAAAGGTTAGAGGGAGGGGGTAAAGGAGGTTTTGTGGGCGAGGGGCTTGGACTTCCAGCAAGCATGTGTGAGCGTGTTAGATAGGAGTGAATGGAGACGAATGGTTTTTGGGACCTGACGATCTGTTGGAGTGTGAGCAGGGTAACATTTTGTGAAGGGATTCAGGGAAACCAGTTAATTGATTTAGTTGGACTTGAGTCCTGGAAATGGGAAGTACAATGCCTGCACTTTAAAGGAGGGGTCTGGGATAGTGACAGCTGGGAGGGACTGTTCTCAGCTGTCTTATCTGAGCGCCTCTGCAAAGACAGTGATTATGTATGAGTGTGGTGAAAGTGTTGAATGATGATGAAAGTATTTTCTTTTTAGGGATATTCTTTCTTTTTGGGTCACCCTGCCTCGGTGCTAGACGGCCGACTTGTTGAAAAAAAAAAAAAATATATATATATATATATATATATATATATATATATATATATATATATATATATATATATATATATGTCGTGCCGATTAGGTAAAACTTGCTATTTTGGCTTAAATAGCAACGCTCACCTTGCCATATAAGACAAGTGAAAATTTGTGTATGCAATAAATTCGCCAAAATCATTCTGAACATAACGAAAAAATATATTTCATTGTGTTTGTTTATTATTAAATTAATGTTAACGTATCTAAAATATATTTAGTTGGGTTAGGCTAAATTAAATTGCTCTTGTTGTAATAAGGTTAGGTAGGTTTTCAAAGTTTCTCTTGGTACAAAATTATAAATTCTTACATTAACATAAATGAAAAAATATATCTTTAAACGTATAAGAGAAAATTTTAGAAAGGACTTAATTTTAGATGAGTTCTTGCTAATTGACCAGTTTTACCTAATCGGCACGACATATATATATATATATATATATATATATATATATATATATATATATATATATATATATATATATATATATATATATATATATATATGTATATATATGAGGGTTCTTCGAGCTTTTCTGCAGGAAACGTATAACGCAGCAGGCATTTAAAATTTTAGATTTTTTCTTCTCTATTATTATGAGTTATGTAGAATACGAAAACTCGAACATAACTAAAGTTGATAAGATGGGAATTCTTAATGCACTTATCATAGCTCATGTAATGTAGAGCTCATGGGATAGCGAAGGCTAAAAACACAATCTAGTGTCGCTTTCCTGATAGTTCATTGCCTCACTGTCAAGGTTAACAGAATTCCTTCATTCGCAATTCAATTTTGACTTTGCAGATACAGTGTTCATGGAGCGTGGAAGAAGTGTAGTGCTGTTATGGATGTTATGGTGTGGCATGACATGGTGCGGGAACCCCAGCGTATACTTCATCAATTCCTCCTTCGGGAATTTTTTTATGGCGGTTAACACGACATTCCTCCGAGCCGACTCTTTCCTTATTTTCCCCAACAGCAACGCATGTAAGTGGTCAATTATAATGTATATCATAAAGTGCTACATCTGTGAGGATCATTCAGCACTACAAATAGTGAAAATTCAATCATCTGCTATTAGTGATTTAATGTCTAAAACTGACGTATGACCCACAGCCCGGTTGGTCAGGTACTGACTTTAGGTGCCTGTCCAGTGCCTTCTTGAAGTCAACCAGGGGTCTATCGGTAATCCCCCTTATGTATGCTGGGAGGCAGTTGAACAGTCTTGGGCCCCGGACACTTATTGTATTGTCTCTCAATGAACTCGTGGCGCCCCTGCTTTTCATCGGGGAAATGTTGCATCTCCTGCCGAGTCTTTTGCTTTCTTAGGGAGTTATTTTCGTGTGCAGGTTTGATACCAATCTTTCCAGGATCTTCCAAGTGTATATTATCATGTATGTCTCTCAACTGCATTCCAGGAAATACAGATGGGAAATTCTTAATGCAATTATCATATCTCATGTAGAGCTCATGGGATAGCGAAGGCTAAAAACACAATCTAGTGTCGCTTTCCTGATAGTTCATTGCCTCACTGTCAAGGTTAACAGAATTCCTTCATTCGCAATTCAATTTTGACTTTGCAGATACAGTGTTTATGGAGCGTGGAAGAAATGTAGTGCAATTATCGTTCCCAGTAATTTAGGTGCTTTATCGTACTTATGTGTGCTGTGAAAGTTCTTTGTACACTCTCCAGGTCAGCCTTGAAGGGGGCCGTTAGTATACAGCAGTAATTCAGCCAAGAGAGAACAAGCGATTTGAAGAGTGTCATCATGGGCTTGGCATCCATAGTTTTGAATATTCTGATTATCCATCCTATCATTTTCCTAGCCAGTAAGGTAGATACATTGTTGTGGTCTTTGAAGGCGAGATCCTCTGACATTATTACTCCCAGTTCCTTTACATTTCTTTTTCGCTCTATTGAATAGTTAGAATTTGTCGTATACCCTGATACATTTTTTATTTCCTCAAGTTTTCCATATCTGAGTAGTTGAAATTTCTCCCCGTTGAACTTCATATTGTTTTCAGTGGCCCATTTGAAGATTTGGTTGATGTCCGCTTGGAGTTTTGCAATGTCTTCAATGGAGGTCACTGTCATGGCAATCCGGGTGTCATCCGCAAAGGAAGACACGGAGCTATGGCTTACATCTCTGTCTATGTCAGAAATGAGGATGAGGATTAGAATGGGAGCGAGTACTGTGCCTTGTGGAACAGAGCTTTTCACCGTGGCTGCCTCAGACTTTACTTTATTTACTATTACTCTTTGTGTTCTATTTGTCAGGAAGTTATTGATCCATCTACCAACTTTTCCTGTTATTCCTTTGTCACGCATTTTGTGTGCTATTACGCCATGGTTACATTTGTCGAAAGCTTTCGCAAAGTCTGTGTATACTACATCTGCATTTTGTTTATCCTCAACAGCATCCAGGACCTTGTCATAGTGGTCCAGGAGCTGGGACAGGCAGGAGCGACCTGCTCTAAACCCGTGTTGCCCTGGGTTGTGCAATTGATGGGTATCTAGGTGGGTGGCGATCTTGCTTCTTAGAACCCTTTCAAAGATTTTTATGATGTGGGATGTTAGTGCTATCGGTCTGTAGTTCTTTGCAATTACTTTACTGCCATCCATGTGGAGTGGGGCTGTTGTTTTTAGTGTGTGTTGGATGACCCCTGTGTCCATGCTCCCTCTCCATAGAATGCTGAAGGCACTCGATAGGGGCTTCTTGCAGTTCTTGATGAACACAGAGTTCAATGAGTCTGGGTCTGGGGCAGAGTGCATGGGCATGTTATTTATTGCCTTTTCAAAGTCTTGTGGAGTTATTATAATATCCGAGATTTTTGAGATGACCAAATTTTGGGTTTCGTTCATAAATAATTCATTTGGAATGTCGACCCTTAGTGTGGGCAGCGGCTTGCTGAATACTTTGTCGTACTTGGACTTTAATATCTCACTCGTTTATTGGCTGTCATCTGTGTATATCCCATCTCGCCTAAGCAGAGGCCCAATACTGGATGTTGTTTTTCCCTTAGATTTGGCATAAGAGAAGTATTGTTTTTTTTTAATTTCCTTTATGGCTTTTAGTTCTTCCTGTGATTCTTGTCTCCTGTAAGATTCCTTCAGTTTAAGTTCTATATTTGCAATTTCATTGACCAGTGCCTCCCTTCGTATTTCAGATATATTGGCCCCTCTCAGCAGCTGTGACTCTTCACCTTCATCTGTATAGGGAGCGTCTCTCTCTTTCTAGTTTACATCATCTCTTCCTTTTTCTTAATGGAATGTGTCTTGAGCAGATCTCAAGAACCGCAGAGTTCATTTTTTCTAGGCAAATGTTCAGATCTATGTTGTTTAGGATATCTTCCCAGCTTGTTTCATTTAGGACATGGTTGACCCATTGTATGTTTCTGTTATTAAAATTGAATTTTGTGAAGAGACCTTCATGACTGATCACATTTTGCTGGTCAGGAGCCCTGTGTATACATGTCTGTACCTCTATTATGTTGTGAACTGAGTGAATTGTCTTTGATACGGTTATATTACGTATCAAATCGTCGTTGTTAGTGAAGATGAGGTCCATCGTATTTTCTAGTCTTGTAGGCTCTAATATTTGCTGGTTTAAGGTGAATTTGGTGCAGAGATTTAATAGTTCGCGTGTGTATGAATTTTTATCTGAGCTGCCTCCCCGGGTGATCTCTGCTAAAACACTGTTTGCTATACTCCTCCATTTTAGGTGTCTCAAGTTGAAATCTTCTAGAAGTATGATGTTTGGGGCAGGAGTTGGGAGATTTTCTAGACAGTGGTCAATTTTCAAAAGCTTCTCCTGGAATTGCTGGGAAGTTGCGTCTGGAGGCTTGTATACCACCACAATGACAAGGTTTTGGTTTTCAATCTTTACTGCCAAAACCTTTTATTTATTGACTGGTTTAAGCATCACTTTATTCTTGAAGTCAAGTTTTACCTGGACAGCAAGAACCTTACTTTCAAGGCTCTCTTCATTCTTGATAATTCCTGTACTCATCTACAAGCTTTGCTGGATGTGACCTCACATGTAAAAGTTGAATTTTACCTCCAAATACAACATTTTTAATACAACCACTGGATCGGGGAGTTATTAAGTCATTCAAGTGTAACTACACAAAATGTTATGAAAAAACTAGTTGCATCAATGGACTCTGACTCCAACCTGGCAGTACCAAGCTTCTGGAATAAACTTAACATTGCAGATGCCATCACCTATGCTAGAAGTGAATGAAATGAAGTGCCCCAATCAACATTAAATGCAGGCTGGGGAAAGTTATGGCCTTCTGTAGTTAATTCTTTCACTGGATTTTCCTTGCTTGAGAGTCAGGTTCAGGAAATTGTTCAGCTGGGAAGGAGATTACCAGGTGATGGATTTGAAGATATGAATGAAGATGTGAATGAGCTCTTAGAAGATGATGATGCCTTACCGTCAGCTGTATAATGCACCATCCACCTCAGCCCAGTAGTGCCACACCACGCATCTCCACTCTCTTCGCAATCATCCACAAACACCATTACCCACAATTTAAGATAAGAAATACTATTATTTCTGTTGCATTTGTAGTCTTAAGTGCCGAATAAGTAAAACTTGCAATTTTGGATTAAATAGCAACTCACTTCTTGCCGAATAGGGGAAGCGAAAATTTATGTATGCAATAATTTCGCAAAAATCATTCGGAATCTAACAAAAAAAATATATTTCATTGTGTTTATTATTAAATTATTGAAAACTTATATAAAATATATTTAGTTGGATTAGGCTTAATTAAATTGCGCTTGTTATAATAATCTTAGGTAAGTTTCCTAAGATTCTTTTGGTACAAAATCATATATATATATATTATTGTAACCATGAACGAGTGGTATTTAATCAATAAAAACACTACAACTAGCCGAGGACTCGAACCCGTGTCGCTTTAGCCCGCCTCATGGTGAACGAATATTCACCACGCTCTAACCCACAGGACCACCCAATCCTACAAAGATCACGCACCCAGCAGAGCTAGGTGTTTTACCATGATCCGAGGATATACGATGGTTTGGGTGCCTCAGAGCAAATTTCATTCTACCCCCCGTTTGGTGTACTAGCCTCCACAAGCAGTATATATATAATTGTAATCACGAACGAGTGGTATTTAATCAATAACAACACTGCGACTAGCCGAGAACTCAAACCCATGTCGTTTTAGCCCAGACAGGGAGCAAAATGAAATAAGCTCTGAGGCACCCACACCATCGTATGTCCTCGGATCACAGTAAAACACCTAGCTCTGCAGGGTGCATGATCGTTGTAGGATTGAGTGATCCTGTGGGTTAGAGCGTTGTGAATTTTCGTTCACCATGAGGCGGGCTAAAACGACAAGGGTTCGAGTCCTCGGCTAGTAGCAGTGTTGTTATTGATGTATATATATATATATATATATATATATATATATATATATGCAAGACAACCACTATGAAAAAATAGAGGAATTCCAAGCGCTTTCGTGACTACTCACATTATAGTTCCTTGATAATGTGAGTAGTCACGAAAGCGCTTGGATTTCCTCTATTTTTTCATAGTGGTTGTCTTGCATATTTTGATATCACCTGATTACTGTGATCTTTTTGCATATATATATATATATATATATTTTTTTTTTTTCAACAAGTCGGCCGTCTCCCACCGAGGCAGGGTGACCCAAAAAGAAAGAAAATCCCCAAAAAGAAAATGCTTTCATCATCATTCAACAGTTTCACCAATATATATATATATATATATATATAAATATATATATACAGTGGACCCTCGGTTAACGAATACCCCGGAAATCGTGCAATTATGTAAGTATAATTTTGTAAGTTCTTGTGGAAGTGTATTTTTGGGGGTCTGAAATAGACTAACCTACGTGAAATTTTTCCTTAAGGGAGTAAATTCGTTCGGTAATGGCACTTGAGCAGACTTCAGGAGTGAAGTTTTTACGAAACTCGGGGTCCACTGTATATATATATATATAAAACAACCACTATGAAAAATAGGAATTCAAGCGCTCTGACTATCACATTATCAAGGAACTATAAAGGAAACATGACAAGAGGACTTATATAAGGGTGAGACTACACTCACAGTCACATCACACTAACAAAGACTACACCTCACAGTAGCGTAACAACCCTGTGAAGAGGAAAAACAGAAAGGACCTGAAACTCTTCCAAGAATTAAGATTAGTCAATTTATCATTAAATTCTTCCAAATTTTATTAATTATAAAAGAATCCAATTTATATAAACCAAAGAATATTCATAATTTTCAAAACTGCTTTTAATGAAACATGATTCTATTATATTCCTCTCAACCATGGACTTGCTTGATACAACCTTCTCAACCTTGCTGAGAAGGTTGTACAAGCAAGTCCATGGTTGAAGAATATAATAGAATCATGTTTCATTAAAAGCAGTTTTGAAATATATGAATATTTCTTTGGTTTATATAAATTGTCTTTATAATTAAAATTTGGGAAATAATGATAAATGGACTAATCTTAATTCTTGGAAGGTTTCAGGTCCTTTCTTGTTTTTCCTCTTCACGAGTCGTGCGTTGTTACGCTCTGTGAGGTGTAGTCTTTGTTAGTGTGATGTGACTGTGAGGTGTAGTCTCACCCTTATATAAGTCCTCTTGTCATGTTTCCTTTATGTTCTATATGTGAGTAGTCGAAGCTGAATTCCTCTATTTTTCATAGTGGTTTTTTGCATATTTTGATATCACCTGATTACTGTGATCTTTTTGCATATATATATATATATATATATATATATATATATATATATATATATATATATATTATATATATATATGTCGTGCCGATTAGGTAAAACTTGCGATTTTGGCTTAAATAGCAACGCTCACCTTGCCATACAATACAAGTGAAAATTTGTGTATGCAATAATTTCGCCAAAATCATTCTGAACATAACGAAAAAAATATATTTCATTGTGTTTGTTTATTATTAAATTAATGTTACCGTATCTAAAATATATTTAGTTGGGTTAGGCTAAATTAAATTGCGCTTGTTGTAATAAGGTTAGGTAGGTTTTCAAAGTTTCTCTTGGTACAAAATTATAAATTTTTACATTAACATAAATGAAAAAAAATATATCTTTAAACGTATAAGAGAAAATTTTAGAAATGACTTAATTTTAGATGAGTTCTTGCTAATTGACCAGTTTTACCTAATCGGCACGACAAATATATATATATATATATATATATATATATATATATATATATATATATATATATATATATATATATATATATTTTTTTTTTATTAACACATCGGCCGATTCCCACCAAGGCAGGGTGGCCCGAAAAGAAAAACTTTCATCATCATTCACTCCATCACTGTCTTGCCAGAAGGGTGCTTTACACTACAGTTATAAAACTGCAACATTAACACCCTCCTTCAGAGTGCCGGCACTGTACTTCCCATCTCCAGAACTCAAGTCCGGCCTGCCGGTTTCCTGAATCCTTCATAAATGTTACTTTGCTCACACTCCAACAGCACGTCAAGTATTAAAAACCATATGCCTCCATTCACTCCTATCAAATACGCTCACACATGCTTGCTGGAAGTCCAAGCCCCTCGCACACAAAACTTCCTTTACCCCTCCCTCCAACCTTTCCTAGGCCGACCCCTACCCCGCCTTTCCTCCACTACAGATTTATACACTCTCGAAGTCACTCTGTCTCGTTCCATTCTCTCTACATGTCCAAACCACCTCAACAACCCCTCCTCAGCTCTCTGGACAATCGTTTTGGTAATCCGCACCTCCTCCTAATTTCCAAACTCCGAATTCTCTGCATTATATTCACACCACACATTGACCTCAGACATGACATCTCCACTGCCTCCAGCCTTCTCCTCGTTGCAACATTCATCACCCATGCTTCACACCCATATAGGAGCGTTGGTATAACTATACTCTCATACATTCCCCTCTTTACTTCCATGGACAAGGTTCTTTGTCTCCACAGACTCCGAAGTGCTCCACTCACCCTTTTCCCCTCATCAATTCTATGATTCACCTCATCCTTCATAGATCCATCCGCCGACATGTCCACTCCCAAATATCTGAATACATTCACCTCCTCCATACTCTCTCCCTCCAATCTGATATCCAATCTTTCGTCACCTATTCTTTTTGTTATCCTCATCACCTTACTCTTTCCTATATTCACTTTCAATTTTCTTCTTTTACACACCCTACCAAATTCATCCACCAACCTCTGCAGCTTCTCTTCAGAATCTCCCAAAAGCACAGTGTCATCAGCAAAAAGCAACTGTGACAACTCCCACTTTGTATTTGCTTCTTTATCTTTTAGCCCAACACCTCTTGCCAAGACCCTCGCATTCACTTCTCTTACAACCCCATCTATAAATATATTGAACAACCATGGTGACGTCACACATCCTTGTCTAAGGCCCACTTTTACTGGGAAATAGTCCCCTTCCCTCCTACACACTCTAACCTGAGCCTCACTATCCTCATAAAACTCTTCACTGCTTTCAGTAACCTTCCTCCTATTCCATACACCTGCAACATCTGCCACATTGCCCCCTATCTACCCTATCATACGCCTTTTCCAAATCCATAAATGCCACAAAACATCTTTACCCTTATCCAAATACTGTTCACCTATATGTTTCACTGTAAACACTTGGTCTACACACCCCTACCTTTCCTAAAGCCCCCTTGTTCGTCTGCTATCCTGCTTTCTGTTTTACTCTTAATTCTTTCAATAATAACTCTACCATACACTTTACCAGGTACACTCAACAGACTTATTCCCCTATAATTTTTGCACTCTCTTTTGTCCCCTTTGCCTTTATACAAAGGAACAATACACGCTCTCTGCCAATCCCTAGGTACCTTACCCTCTTCCATACATTTATTAAATAATAGCACCAACCACTCCAAAATTATATCCCCACCTGCTTTTAACATTTCTATCTTTATCCCATCAATCCCAGCTGCCTTACCCCTTTCATTCTACCCACTGCCTCACGAACTTCCCTACACCCACAACTGGCTCTTCCACACTCCTACAAGATGTTATTCCTCCTTGCCCTACACACGAAATCACAGCTTCCCTGTCTTCATCAACATTTAACAAATCCTCAAAATATTCTCTCCATCTTCCCGATACCTCTAACTCTCCATTTAATAACTCTCCTCTCCTATTTTTAACTGTCAAATCCATTTGTTCTCTAGGCTTCCTCAACTTATTATTCTCATTCCAAAACTTTTTCTTATTTTCAACAAAATTTGCTGATAACATCTCACCCACTCTCTCATCTGCTCTCTTTTACATTGCTTCACCACTCTTTTAACCTCTCTTTTTCTCTCCATATACTCTTCCCCCCTTGCATCACTTCTACTTTGTAAAAACCTCTCATATGCTAACTTTTTCTCCCTTACTACTCTCTTTACATCATCATTCCACCAATCGCTCCTCTTCCCTCCCGCACCCACTCGCCTGTAACCACAAACTTCTGCTGAACACTCTAACACTACATTTTTAAATCTACCCCATACATTTTCGACCCCATTGCCTACACTCTCACTAGCCCATCTATCCTCTAATAGTTGTTTATATCTTACCCTAACTGCCTCCTCTTTTAGTTTATAAACCTTCACCTCTCTTTTACTTACTGATTCTATTTTCCTTGTATCCCATCTACCTTTTACTCCCACTGTAGCTATAACTAAAAAGTGATCTGATATATCTGTGGCCCCTCTATAAACATGTACATCCTGAAGTCTACTCAACAGTCTTTTATCTACCAATACATAGTCCAACAAACTACTGTCATTACGCCCTACATCATATCTTGTATACTTATTTATCCTCTTTTTCTTAAAATATGTATTACCTATAACTAAACCCCTTTCTATACAAAGTTCAATCAAAGGGCTCCCATTATCATTTACACCTGTCACCCCAAACTTACCTACTACACCTTCTCTGCATGTTTCTCCCACTTTAGCATTTAGGTCCCCTACCACAATTACTCTCTCATTTGGTTCAAAAGTTCCTATACATTCGCTTAACATCTCCCAAAATCTCTCTCTCTCCTCTACACTCCTCTCTTCTCCAGGTGCATACACGCTTATTATGACCCACTTTTCGCATCCGACCCTTATTTTAATCCACATAATCCTTGAATTTACACATTTATATTCCCTCTTCTCCTTCCATAACTGATCCTTCAACATTATTGCTACCCCTTCCTTAGCTCTAACTCTCTCAGATACTCCTGACTTAATCCCATTTATTTCTCCCCACTGAAACTCGCCTACCCCCTTCAGCTTTGTTTCGCTTAGGGCCAGGACATCCAACTTCTTTTCATTCATAACATCGGCAATCATCTCTTTCTTATCATCCGCACTACATCCACGCACATTCAGACAACCCAGTTTTATAAAGTTTTTCTTTTTCTCGTTTTTAGTAGATTTGTACAGGAGAAGGGGTTACTAGCCCATTGCTCCCGGCATCTTAGTCGCCTCATACGACACGCATGGCTTACGGAGGAAAGATTCTTTTCCACATCCCCATAGACAATAGAGAAAATAAAAAGAACAAGAGCTATTAAGAAAAAGAAGAAAAACCTAGATGTGTGTATGTATATATATATATATATATATATATATATATATATATATATATATATATATATATATATATATATATATATATATATATTTATATATATATATTATATATATATATATATTTATATATATATATATATTTATATATATATATATATATATATATATTATATATATATATATATATATATATATATATATATATATATGTCGTGCCGATTAGGTAAAACTGGTCAATTAGCAAGAATTCATCTATAATTAAGTCCTTTCTAAAATTTTCTCTTATACGTTTAAAGATATATTTTTTTCATTTATGTTAATGTAAGAATTTATAATTTTGTACCAAGAGAAACTTTGAAAACCTACCTAACCTTATTACAACAAGCGCAATTTAATTTAGCCTAACCCAACTAAATATATTTTATATACGTTAACATTAATTTAATAATAAACAAACACAATGAAATATATTTTTTTCGTTATGTTCAGAATGATTTTGGCGAAATTATTGCATACTCAAATTTTCACTTGTTTTATATGGCAAGGTGAGCGTTGCTATTTAAGCCAAAATCGCAAGTTTTACCTAATCGGCACGACATATTATATATGTCGTGCGATTAGTAAAAACTGGTCAATTAGCAAGAACTCATCTAAAATTAAGTCCTTTCTAAAATTTTCTCTATACGTTTAAAGATATATTTTTCATTTATGTTAATGTAAGAATTTATAATTTTGTACCAAGAGAAACTTTGAAAACCTACCTAACCTTATTACAACAAGCGCAATTTAATTTAACTAGCCCAACTAAATATTTTTTAAATACGTTAACATTAATTTAATAATAAACAAACACAATGAAATATATTTTTTTCGTTATGTTCAGAATGATTTTGGCGAAATATTGCATACACAAATTTTCACTTGTCTTATATGGCAAGGTGAGCGTTGCTATTTAAGCCAAAATCCAAGTTTTACTAATCGGCACGACATATATATATTTATATATATATATATGTCGTAGCCGAATATAAAACTTGATTTTGCTAAAATATAATCCTTACTTGCCATATAAGAGTGAAATTTTGTTCATTTTAATGCCTAAAATTTAATTCTTGACAAGGAAACAAAACCTATATCATTTTTTTAATAAAATTTTAATTTTAACACTAAATATATTTTAAATACGTTAACATTAATTTAATAATACACAATGAAATATATTCGTTAGTTCAGAATGATTTTGGCAAAATTGCATACAATTTTCACTAATGTCTTATATGTAAACGTATAAGCAAAAATTTTAGAAAAGACTTAATTTTAAATGATTCTTGCT
This sequence comes from Cherax destructor, assembly GCA_009830355.1. Taxonomy (NCBI): domain Eukaryota; kingdom Metazoa; phylum Arthropoda; class Malacostraca; order Decapoda; family Parastacidae; genus Cherax; species Cherax destructor. The sequence continues at coordinate 48,907 of WNWK01008133.1, forward strand.
AATTATCATTTTATTAAATATTATATATATATATATATATATATATATATATATATATATATATATATATATATATACACTATATATACATATCGCATCTCTTAAGGATTGTGTGGTCCCATGGATTAAGGCATCATGAGTTTTTGCCCACCATGAAACAGGTTAAAGCAGCATGGGTTCGACTCCTTGACTAGTCGCAGTGCTGTTATTGATCAATACCACTTGTTCGTGGGTACAATAATATATATGAACAGAAGGGTGGGCGGGGGTCTCAAACCGCGGTCTGTAAATTAAAAGTCCGACACTCTACCAACTAGGTTAACCCAGGCTTCTAATAGGATGGATTTGGAGTTAGTACTTACTGTGTTACGTTCCCTGATATTCACAAAATGTACCACAACTGAACTCCTTTCCTCCTTTAACAGTAGATCTATTCTTCTCCCTCACAAGGCCACAACATCATGAACTCAAGATTAGTTGATACATTTGGTGCCTCTGACGGAATGTAAAACAGTATTACCTCCAAATCCTTCCTATTGGAGGAGTGGGTTAGCCTAGACGGTAAAGTGTCGGACTGTCAATTTACGGATCGCGGTTCGAGCGGTCTTTTTGTTTATCACTCGACAGTTATTTATTAGAACTTTGCATAGGCTAGTTATTTATACCGCTGTTTTTCAAGAACATGTCTGTACATTAACACAGGTTTTCTTAGCTACTATTCATATCAACAATAGTTGTCAACTCACTTTTAAGCAGCAGTAAAATACTGTCCACCAACAGAGTGCACATAGCTAAGCCTTTGTTTACAGACGCTCACCTCACATTCTCCCTTCAAATTATGAACATTGTAAATCAACTACTCTTTACAACAACACTCTTTTGAAATTCTTAACAATGGATCAAACTCATTGATCATCTTTTATAAATCTAATATTTATTGTTACAACAAACTAACTCAAGAACATTAACCTGACCCAGAATAATGAAAAAAATGAGCCTGTTCAGACTAAACTAATGCGGATATTCTTCTTCTTACAGAATGCATCGTCATCAATATTTAGTAGACAATCAGATAAAGCATTGTATATATTAGAGAATATTATGCTATGGCTTTAGCTTCGGGTCCCCAAAAAGGTACATCCTGCTACGGATGGCTCCATATCCACGGATCAGTTTTTTTATTCAGTGTTATGATGCTATGGTTAGCTTCATAGACCCCTCAGGGGCGATATAGCTAGCCCATTTAGCTCATTTTCCTCGAAATAAGATTTTTCCTTACTAATAGTTACATATTTCGTAGAAATGAAATTCGATTTTCCCCTTAGCGTGTTTCATAGACTGAAAACATACATGTCATATCCATAGAGTTTAATACTAGTATGATGCTCACTAAAAATTAATATGTCGACTTATATTTCCGTATCTATCGTGTATTTCGTAGAATGAAAACATGGATGTGATGTCCTTAGTTTGTATGACCACTCTCGTGGTCTCACTCTCGTGGTCTCATTATTGTGGTCTCACTCTCGTGGTCTCACTCTCGTGGTCTCACTATCATGGTCTCACTCTCGTGGTCTCACTCTCGTGGTCTCACTCTCGTGGTCTCACTATCGTGGTCTCACTCTAGTGGTCTCACTCTCGTGGTCTCACTCTCGTGGTCTCACTATCGTGGTCTCAATCATTTTTTTTACATAAGGTATATTAGGTTGTACACAGATAATTTTTTATTATTGTGGTAAGAATTAATAAAACTTTAGATTGTGTATTATTGTTGGTAGTGTGATGGTGGTGATGATGAAGGTTAGTGATGGTGATGGAAGGTGTTGGTGCTGGTGGTGGCGTACTAGTGTTGGCGGTGGAGGAGGGTGTTGCTGGTAACGTATTAGTGGTGGTGATGAAGAGTGATGGTGGTGATGGAGGGTGGTGGTGATAGTGAATGGTGGTGATTTTGATAAAAGGTGTTGGTTGTAGTGTATTGGTAGTGAAGAAGGGTAATGATGGTGATGAAAGGCGATGGTGGTGGTGTATTATGGTGGTGATGGTAGATAATAGTCGAGGTGTTACTCATTTATATCCAATTCGTTTATGCCACAACCTCTTGATCATAAATTAAGATCAAAAGAGACGCCAGTAATTACCTTTGTTATGAAAATTAAACACATGTACAACATGTGGGTATCTTTATTGTAGACGTTTCTCCATCCAGTGGCTTTATCAACACAAATTCGAGGACATAATTGGAAGATAGTGGAACTATATACAAAAGACTCCTTAAGACTACAATGTTCTTCACCAACTCCAAGGCTGAGGGACTGATTACCTCATCTTTTGTATATAGTTCTACTGTCTTCCAATTATGTCCTTGAATTTGTATAGATAAAGCCACTGGAGGGCGAAACGTCTACAATAAAGATACCCAGATGTTGCACATGTGTCTAATTTTCATCTTATCGGTATTGTATACCATTCATATACACCTTTTTTATAACCATATCTGAGCTAATTAACGCTTATCACCTCTGAGTGTGTGAAATAATTACTGATACCTGCTATACACGAGATAACTGAGTCTCGACCCCTGCAACCACAATTAGGTGAGTACACACACACACACAAGTCGAAGGAAAGAAATCGGCCAGTAAAACCGATTTTCAAGACAGAAACGGTGTGGGACAGGATCCTGCAGGAGAAACAACGGCTAAGGGAATCAACAACTAGCACGTTGAGAGACAACACAATAAGTGTCATGGGCCCAAGACTGTTCAACTGCCTCCCAGCATACATAAGGGGGATTACGAATAGACCCCTGGCTGTCTTCAAGCAGGCACTGGACAGGCACCTAAAGTCGGTGCCTGACCAGCCACGCTGTGGTTCGTACGTTGGACTGTGTGCGGCCAGCAGTAACAGCCTGGTTGATCAGGCTCTGATCTAACATGAGGCCTGGTCACAGACCAGGCTGCAGGGGCGTTGACCCCTGGAACTCTCACCAGGTATACTCCAGGTATACATACCGGAGGGTGTTCCTAGACCGCGACTGAACGAAGATAGAACGACGACAGCTGAGAGAGAGGACACAGAGATGAAAGGGGCAAGAAAGAGAGACAAGGCCCCGTGGCCTGGTGGCTAAAAAGCTCTCGCTTCACATGGCGAGGGTCTGGGTTCGATTCCCAGCGTGTGTAGAAACATTGGGCGTTTCTTTACACCGGTTGTCTATGTTCCTCATCAGTAAAATGGGTACCTGGGTGTTAGTCGACTGGTGTGGGTCGCATCCTGGGACAAAACTGACCTAATTTGCTCGAAATGCTCTGCATAACAAGCGGCTTTCTGTATAGTAGTATGTCATTGTTGTCAGTTTGGCCTGTATACCATGTACATGTACTTGTAGAAATAGAGATATTATTATATATATTATAAATGCTAGTCAGTAGAGAACAACCTGAGCCGAGTGGAGCAGAGTGCGCAAACACCCACAGAACCCCACAGTCAAACACACACCCCACAATATGCAGTACAATCCCATAGCACCCTGCCAGGAACAATCACCACCCCAACCCCACAAACACCCCCGGAATACAGTGTTGGAGAGGAAACTAAGTGTGTGGTACAACGCTGATTTTATAATGAATAAGTGGGAGGAGTGGCATGATAGAATCACAAGGCATCACCAGATATCATAGCCCTCACAAAAGCCAAGCTCTCAGGAATAATAACAAATGCCTTCTTTCCATCTGGATATCAGATCCTGAGGAAAGACACTATGAACGGGGTGATATGGTGGAGGAGATGCACTTTGAGAAGCTGGAGAGAGGAGACAGAGAAGCAAGGGACTACAAAATAGGAACACTTCAGACTGGAGGTCCCAAAGTGATGATTGCAGTGATGTATAACCCACCACAGAATAGCAGGAAGCCAATACAAGAATACGATAAGAGTAACAGAGAGATGGTTGACACACTGGCTGAAGTGGCCAGAAGGGCCCATGCCATGTAGGCCCTTCTGGCCACATTGGGGCCCAGAAACGCGGAGTGCTAAGATGCTGGAGATGGTACTGGAAAACCTCCTGCATCGACACGTTAGGGACACTACCAGCGACGGGGGAGAGGATGAACCAGCAAGACTGAACTGGTCTTTATTTTTCCCACCATAGTGAACGCTTTCAAGGTGGTCTTTCATCTTAGAAGGTTTCATGGCATCATTACTGAAAGTCTTTTCACCTAATAGACACAAAAACATTGTTTCATTAGTTAACGGCGTTATGAATCCAATATTTAAAATATTTTTGTGAATACTGTCGGCACTTCTTGTTATCAGCAGCTGCCATTATGGATGTTACAATACTGAATTTATAGTAAATGTCTAGCAATCACATCTTTGACACCGCTGATACCACTATGGGTGTTGAGAATATACTGACTCTCCGAGAGAGTTTGAGGTGAGGGAGTCAGCTCAGTATAGATAAGGTTAGATAAGGAACCAGGACAAGTGTTTCCTGAACCACCGTTGGAGCTTTTGGTCATCTGACCGAGGCCTTCCGCTGGCTTACCGGTCCACCTCTTTAAAAATTACGATTATAGTTATAACCATTTTTTAGCTCAGTACAGGAAGTGAACAGGAATACTACACGTATGTATATTTTTACCGGGACAGGAGAGATGAGAGAGACAAGGGAGGGGGGTGGAAGGTCAATGATACATAAAGCAAAGTACTTCCCCAGACATTTACTGGCCCCCTTCGGACCCCTAGTTATTTATCGACCCTTCAATAGTTCCAAGGAGCTATGCAGTGTTACCAAAGGTCACAATATGTAGACAAGATTTTGTTTGGATTTTCAACCTGGAGGGTTAGCCACCCAGGATAACCAAAGAAAGCCAGTGAGTCATCCATTGGGGTCCTTCAATCTTTTCCCTCGAGGATGCGACCCACACCAGTCGACTAACACCCAGGTACCTACTTACTTGCTAGGTGAACGGGGACAGCAGGTGCAAGGAAAGACGAGTAATGTTTCCACCAGGTCGAGGATCGAACCACGGACACTCTAAGTGTGAGGAGAGAGCATTGCCTCCCAGCCTATGGGAAAAATTCTCAGAGGAAGGTAGGCAGTGTAGCCAGTGTCATGTTCCATCACCAAGAGACTGGCACAGCATCACCCACACATACCCACTTCCCCCTCGGATCTCCCTTTTGAGGTAAAGGTAGATACCAATAATTGTCAGGCAGCAAAAGATACAGAGCAGAAACCATGATATAAAGCAAAGAGAAGAAAATTTAATATCATTGTGCTGAGGCACAATAAGTTTATTAGCCAGTTATTCTCTAATATAACTAGTTTGTGTAATGGCTGGAATAACGCCTGAAAGGGACATATATTAATTGTTTCAATAAGCTAACTACATACGGTAAGGTTCCACAATGATTTTGAAGCCAAAACAACACATAACTATTCGCATTGTGTGTTAGTAACATTATCCCATAGATGTACATCGTTTGTAACTTGAAAGAGTCCGTGTATATATCCTTATATGTTCCTTCCTTGTACACTTAGATTCCTGAATGTTCTTTGAGAGCAAAACAGAAATTAGTCTATCACAATATGTATTACTCAAATGATATGATCCTAAGCAATGTTTCTTTTTATATATACATTTGTTCCCCAAGTAAGGTATTTTAAACTGTTCTCGTGAAGTTTTTGCTACGTGGGCGCCGGATAACCCAGCCTTCTTAATAAGAGAACTTTCGATCACTTAGTATTTTACTCAAGAAAATAAGCTTAACTCCTACAAAAGGGAAGAAACACATTTACCATCATTCATTCAACCATTGTCATACAAGAAGTGGCTTCATATCTCAGTTCATATTGCCCTCCGAATCCCATTATAAACGTTACCTTATTTACACTTCAAACCATGAAAACCACTTACCTCCACTATCTCCAAGCAAAAGTGCTCACACAAGACTGTTAAATGTTTAAGTTCCTTACACTTAAAACCTCTTTTACCTCTCCAGTCTTTCCTGGAAGGACCTTTACCCCGCCACCCCAGATTTGTATACCCTCCTAGTAATCTTATTTTGTTCCTTCTTTTTTAAATGTCCAAACCACTTCTCAACTCTCTGAATTACAATACTGGTAACCAAACACCTTCTTTTAATCTCTAGGCTCCGAATTCTCTATATAATATTCGCAACACACTGAAACTAACCCTATTGATACCACTATTGATACCACTGAGCTCTAATTCATTCCCCTTTTTTTGTCTCCATGAGTCAGTTCTTAAACTCTTCAGTTTTATGGTTCCTCCATCTTTCTCAGACTTTTCGATGTTTTTTTAAATTTCCTAATTATTTACACCTTCCCAACTTCCTCCAACAATCTTCGCAACTTCAAAATCTTCCGAAATAATAAATCCCACAAATCCGAAATCCAATCTTTTATGGACTAGGTTTTATTTTACTCGCACCAAAGATTTTGTTAAGTTCTCTTTTTAATTTCCTTTTTATTTATACCTTCCCAAATTCCTCCATCAACCTTCGCTACTTAGCTTCAATATCTCCTAAAAGAATCGTTACATCGGCAAAAAGCAACAATGGCAACCTTCACTTTCTATCCATTACGTAATCATTTAGACCCACACCTCTCCCCAACACCTTAGAATTTACTTCTTTTACAGCTCTATCTATAAATACGTTAAACCACGGTGGCATCAGACATCACTAACACTTACCGTTAATGATAAATAATCCACCTTTGCACCTAACATACCTTAACTTTAGCCTCAATATCCGCATAAAATTTCTTTAATACTTTCGGTTATCTCCTACCTACTCTATTCATTTGCAACATTTGCCTTATTGCTTCCCTGTCCTTCCTCTTATACGCATTTTCTAAATCAGTAATAAAAAAAATCCTTACCTTTAATGCTGCGGTGTAAAAACTTGGTTTACACATTCCCTATCATAAATCCTCCTTATTCCTCTGTGATTTTACTTTCTCTCTTAACTTTCTTTCTACCTTTCCTGTTATTCTCAACAGGCATTTTTTTATTAACACATCGGCCGTTTCCCACCAAGGCAGGGTGGCCCAAAAAAGAAAAACTTCCATCATTCACTCCATAACTGTCTTGCTAGAGATGCGCTTACACTACAGTTATAAAACTGCAACATTAACACCCCAGGGTGTCTTCAAGAAGGCGCTGGACAGGCACCTAAAGTCAGTACCTGACCTGCCGGGCTGTGGTTCGTACGTCAATTTGCGTGCGGCCAGCAGTTGATCAGACCCTGATCCACCACGAGGCCTGGTCTCAAACCAGGCCGTGGGGGCGTTGACCCCCAAAACCTTCTCCAGGTTTACTCCAGGTATACTCTTTCAGAGTGCAGGCACTGTACTTCCCACCTCCAGGACTCAAGTCTGGCCAGCCGGTTTTCCTGAATCCCTTCATAAATGTTACCTTACTCACACGCCATTAGCAAGAACTCACGCTCATGCGCGCTTTCTTGAAGTTCAAGTGCCTCACACACAAAACTTTCTTTACCCCTTCCCTCCAATCTTTCCTAGGCCGACCCCTGCCCTGCCTTCGTTCCACTGCAGATTTATACGCTCTCCAAGTCATTTTATTTTGTTCCATCCCTCTTTCCTACATGCTCTAATCTAAGCCTCACTATCCTCGTAAAAAGTCTTCACTGCTTTTAGTAACTTACCTCCTATTCCATATATTTGCAGCATCTGCCACATTGCCTCCCTATCCACCCTATCATACGCCTTCTCCAAATCCATAAATGCCACAAAAACCTCTTTACACTTATCTAAATACTGTTCACCTATATGTTTCATTTTGTCTACACACTCCCTACCCTTAATAAAGCCTCCTTGTTTATCTGCTATCCTAATATCAGTCTAACTCTTAATTCTTTCAGTAATTACTCTACACTTTACCTGGTATACTCAACAAGCTTATTCCCCTATAATTGTTACACTCTCTTTTGTCCTCTTTGCTTTTATACAAAGGAACTATGCATGCTTTCTACCAATCCCAAGGTACCTTATCCTCTACTATACATTTATTAAATAAAAGAACTAACCCCTAATTTTAACATTTCTGTCTTTATCTGTCTTTACCCCCTTTCATTCCACCCACTGCCTCACGCACTTTCCCCACACTCACAACTGGCTCCTCCTCACTCCTACAAGATATTATTCCTCCCTACCCAGTGCACGAACTTATGGTTTCCCTATGCTCGTCAACATTTAACAATTCCTCAAAAATATTCTCTCTATATTCCCGATACCTCCAACTCTCCATCTAACAACTCCCTTCTATCTTATTTGTCAAATCCACTCATTTCCTAGGTTTTCTCACTCCAAAGTTTTTTTCTTATTTTCAACAAAATTTGTTAACAACATCTCACATCTTTTTACGTTCCTTCACCACTCTCTCAACCTCTCTTTTCTCTTTATATATTCCTCCCTCCTTGTATCACTTCTACTTTGAAAAAACCTCTCATGTGCTAATTTACTTCATTATTCCACCAATCTCTCTTCTTCCCTCCCGCACCCAATTTCCTGTAACCACAAACTTCTGCTGAACACTATAACACTACATTCTTAAACCTACCCCATTATCATTTACACCTGGCACCCCTCAACAGACATATTTCTCTATAATTCTAACACCCTTTTTTTGTCTCCCTTTTCCCTATATATATTAACTATACATGCTCTCGGCGAAACTTTCATCAATATTGAGCACATATCTTCACTAATTTTTAAAATAATTGTGTTAATCCCATCAGTCTTAGCTGCTTTACTCCCATTTCATTCTTCCTACTTCGTCAAGCGCTTACTCCAAATTCATATCTGGATTTTGCTTACCCCAATACATTGTTACACACTCCTGTTCAGTGTATGAAATAATAGTTTCCCTTTCTTCATCATTTAACAGCTCCTTAAAATATTCCCTCCACCTTGTTAGTACCTTCGCCTCCTCAATTACTATCTCCATTTTGTTTTTAAATTCTAAATACTTTAAATATTCATTAAATAAAAACAAATATTTCACCTCTCTAGATTATGTGCAGTTGAACTGTATTATAAACATGAATTTCGCAATACTCTCTATGTATATATTCTTATTAAACAGGTACTTGCAAATCCCGGTGCCTAGCGACAGACAAGTGCGGAGCTTGGTCACTTGTTGACACTGAAGAGGGTGATGGAGAGTGTCTGCTTGCTCATGGAGGTCCTACCAACTACACCACGATCGTCGACGACAATGCTACATATTACTTCAAGCAAGGTGAGAGAAATACAACATTCTGTAAATATTTACTCCTACCAGCATAGAAAATATACAGTATATTTTCTCATCATAGTGATATCTGCTACAGCGACTATTTTAAAACTTTTACTATTCCTAAAGCTAAAATCATGAGATTATCAAATGATAGCAATTATTATGATTATAATCAAGGGGGAAGCGCCTGTGGGGGGAGGAAAAGAGAAGTTGAAGGTATTCAGGCTTAATTCAGCGAACTGGAGCACAGATCATTGCAATGCCCTAGATCAAGAGCCCCTCACCAGCATCAAGAACCTTCCTTGAGGAGATCAATTGATAGCAATAGTTTATGAATGAATAGTGGATTTATTACCTCCAACTTAACTACTCTCCTATTCATTTTGGAGCGACTTGGAAGAGCGGGAATGAGTTTATATTGTGTAGTCTGAAGGGCATAGAAGTAATTGGAGAAACGTAAGAACAATTTATAGGAATGTGGGAATAATTCAGAAGTGAACTATTAATTAGGAATTATTATGGAGATATTAAAAGGGAATGAATTATAATTCAGAAGGACGCATGACTAAATGTATGGTGCCTGAAGGATTGAACTGGAAGAAATAGAGGTATGTGGAAGTTGGTAGACAGATTGATAGACATATTTTTTAATTGACAATTATGTAAAAAACTTAAATTTTTGGAAAAACCTAACTTAGAAACCTCACCTAACCTTTCCTAACCTAACGTGTTTTTTAAGATAAATTCTACTATATGTATCATAGATCAGTTTAAATTTATTAAATATAAATTAATATCAATGATGAGCCTAGAGAACTAGACTAGTTAGAGCGAACGTTATCTGGCTTCCCACACGGCTGGACGAGGTGACGAGGGTTCGAGTCTCGGCCAGCCGCAGTTTCGTTAATAATTCAGAATCACTTGTTTCGTGATTTACAGCTCAACTTTTCTTGCCGAATAAGCTTAACAAGCTAAAATTTGTGAATGCAATAATTTTGCAAAAAATCATTCTGAACCTAACGAAAAAGATATATTTCATTGTTTGTTTATTATTAAATTTTTGGAAATTTATCTAAAATATATTTAGTTGGATTAGGCTCAATTAAATTGCGCTTATAATAATGTTAGGTAAGTTTTCTAGGGATCTTCTGATACAAAATTATTAATTTTACATTAACATAAATGAAAAAAATATCTTTAACGTATAATAGAAATTTTTAGAAAGGACTTAATTTTAAATGAGTTCTTGCTAATTGACCAATTTTACCTATTCGGCACGACACACACACACACATACAACAGGCCTAGTGTCTAATCGACATGTGCCTAGGACAAAATGGTAACTAACTAACACACACACACACACACACACACACACACACACACACACACACACGGGGCGGGGCCAGGAGCTATGAATCGACCCCTGCAACCACAAATAGGTGAGTACAAATAGGTGAGTACACTTCGCCCCCGGTGGCCCAGTGGGTAAAACTCTCGCTTCACGCACGGAGGGGCCGGGTTCAATTCCCGGTGGGGCAGAAACATTTCGAAGTGTTTCCTTACACACACACACACACACATACATACAACAGGCCTAGTGTCTAATTGACACGTGCCTAGGACAAAATGGTAACTAACACACACACACACATATATATATATATATATACATACATACATATATCAATAACAACACTGCGACTAGCCGAAGATTCGAACCCATGTAGTTTTGGCCCTGCCTCGTGGTGAGCGAAAATCACATGACGCCTTAACCCACTGAACCACACAATCCTACAAGAACCAAGCACCCAGCCAAGCTAGGTGTGTTACTCTTGGTCCGAGGACATACGGTGGTGTGGGTGCCTTTTAAGCTAATTTCATTCTTATCCCTGTTTGGTGTACTAGCCTCCACAATATATATATATATATATATATATATATATACAGTGGAACCTCGGTTAACGAAAAAAAAATCATTGCAGAAGTCTGCTCAAGTGCCATTACCGAACGAATTTACTTCCTTAAGAAAAAATGTCACGTAGGTCAGTCTATTTCAGACCCCCAAAAATACACTTCCACAAGCATTTACAATATTATACTTACATAATTGCACGATTTCAGGGGTGTTCGTTAACCGGGGTTCCACTGTATATATATATATATATATATATATATATATATATATATATATATATATATGTGTGTGTGTGTGTGTGTGTGTGTGTGTAAATAACAATACTGCATATAGGTGAACAGTGTTTAGATAAGGGTAAAGAAGTTTCGTTGCATTTATGGATTTAGAAAAGGCATATAATAGAGTGAATAAGAGAACAATGTGCCAGATGTTTCAAATGTATGGAATAGGTGATAAGTTACTGAAAGCAGTTAAGAGTTTATACAGGGTAGTGAGGCTCAGGTTAGAGTGTGTAGGAAGGAGGGAGGTTATTTCCCAGTAAAAGTAGGCCTTAGTCAGGGATACGTGATGTCACCATGGTTGTTCAATATATTTATAGATGGGCTTGTAAGAGAAGTGAATACTTGGGTGTTGGCAGGAGATGTGGGATTAAGAGATAAAGAATTTAACACAAAGTGGCAGTTGTCACAGTTGCTTTTTTGCTGATGACACTGTGCTTTTGGGAGATTCTGAAGAGAAGTTGCAGAGATTGGTGGAAGAGGTTTGTAGTGTATGTAATTGAAAAAATAAAAATGAACATAGCAAAGAGTAAGGTGATGTAGATAACAATAAATTTAGGTAATGAAAGATTGGATATCAGATTGGAGGGAGAGAGTATGGAGGAGGTGAATGTGTTCAGATATTTGGGAGTGGACATGTCAGCAGATGGGTCTATGAAAGACGAGATGATTCAAAGAGTTGATGAGAGGAAAATGGTGAGTGGTGGACTGAGGAGTCTGTGGAGACAAAGAACATTAACCATGGAAACAAAGCATGGGTGATGAATGTTGCAACAAGGAGAAGGTTGGAGGCAGTGGAGATGTCATGCCTGAGGGCAATGTGTGGTGTAAATATATTGCAGAGAATCTGCAAGGAGGAGTTTTTCAGGTGGTTCGGACATTTAGAGATGATGGAACAAAATTGAATAATTTGGAATCCTGGAGGTGGGAAGTACAGTGCCTGCACTCTGAAGGAGGGGTGTTGATGTTGAAGTTTTATAACTGTACTATAGGTGTGTCTCTGGCAAGACAGTGATGGAGTAAATGATGACGAAAGTGTTTCTTCTTTTTCGGGTCACACTGCCTTGGTGGGAGACGGCCGATGTGTTAATAGAAAAAAAATGTGCTTAAAATATCTAAACAAGGCAGGACTGGCACCAATATATACAAGCTGGAAAAAAATGATATAAAAAGAATTTAGGAAAGCACTAGTTTGATAAAAGAGTTGCAGATGAGTGAAATAAACTCTCGAGTAGCGTTAGTGAAGTGAAAACTTTGCGTAACCTTAAAAATAGGATAGACAAGTTCCTGAGTGGGTGTGAGTTGACTTGCTTAACATAGGTCTACTGCAGTGCTCTGCTTTCATGTGTTCTTAAAAGCCTCTTACTGCAGACCAATTGCTTTGACTAGTGCACGTTGTTAGTGCACTTTGTTAGCAAACGTTTAGTATGGTACTTGGAAGCCCATAATTATCTCTCCCCACATCAATTTGTTTTTTAGAGCTATTCTATCACCGATCCCTTTATGGGAGTTAGTAACTTGCTGCCCTCTGCATTTCTTGCTACCTATTTCTTTCCCAAAATCCCATAATGTTACAAATCTTGCCCCAGAGAGATGTACCCCATCCCTTGCATGCACATCGTATTTGCCATAAACATTTTCCTAGTTGTCATTGAGTAAAGTTTTTTCAGTACTTGTCTAGTCAGCAGTTTTACACCTGTCAGGGAAACGCCTTCCCCTGAACAAAATATTGATGGAAAAATTAATAAATAATAGTAAACCGAAGGATATTTATAATAAGATGGTTTTTTCTGGATTTTAATATAAAATTAAATAAAATAAAAAGAAATATATCCGTTGTGGATCAGGTCTGTTGGTGAGACAGGAGGTAATAACCGGAGAGGGGGAGAATAGATGATGGTTGTCTCTGTAGGTGGTATGTCTCCGGAGTAGATGGTGAATCTCCTGGGACCACGAGGTTGAAATACCACACTGTAGGTATCCAAAGGTAGATGAGATCTTCTGCAACACCCTCTAACGCACACAAGTTAGAAACTAGAGAGGAGTTGTTGTGGAATTCCCGTTAAGTCCAGGGAAAATCTTGCTCGTAAGTCATGCGTCTGTCCTGGAGAACCAGTCCAGCGGCAGAGCTGATTCGGAGAAGAGTGAAGGTGAAGTGACTTTCACTCCCAACCGACACCAGGTAAGAGTCCATACTACCAGGAGTAGAAAGTAAAACCCTCAGACAACCGGGAACAAGAGTTTAGCTCCAGCCCGCTAGATGGAATTGCTGGCTGTAACTCGTTAATAATGCTCCCGGCTGACTGAACAACCGTTACCTTATTTACAACTACTTTTCCTCACAATACCCCCTTCCAAAACTTATGGTCGGAGGCAATAAGTTAACACCAGAGGAAAAGTATTAGGTATGTGACCTCGGCTCCGCCAATCTGCAAAGTGGGTACGAGAGCACGAGATACCAAGCTTAAGATTTGTATGATATTGTGGCATAACATTCCTTCTCCACTGAGGAGTATATGTGCCATCAAATATTTCAGTGGCTTGCTTGGAAATTTTGAGACTTTTAGTTCCACCTTTTTGAAAGTAAGGTAGACAAGCTGGACAGGCTTTACAGAATTTATAAATGTCGGAAGACATCCCCGGCCAGTATCAATTCTCTGATCGTGTCTAAGGTCCTCCGACGTGTAATATGGCCTGAGACTGTTTCTTCATGCGTACTTCTTATAATAGTCTTACGACAATCCCTGGGGATGACCAATAGACTTCTTCCAACATAGTTGGGATTGTCAGAGGTTATTATAGTCCTGTATAAAAGATTACCCTTGAACTCAAATTTGTAAGTAAGGTTATTTCTTTTAAATATGTTGCCAGTTAATGCTAGCATTCGAGTTTTCTCTAGGGAAGGACAAGTCTTCTGGAGACCTTTCAAATCTAGGTGGGACAGCTCAATAGGTTTTCCTTTGGAAAGTACTAAAGGATGGTTTGGTTTTACCTTAGATTGAGCTCTGGTAAGGACGTTAACCAAGTCCAGTTGTGTGGAAGATTCAGTCACCTGTGGTATTTCCTCAGTTTCAGTGCAGTTTGGTTTTGATGACTGCTTCTCTAAGGTTTTTCCAGGAGCTTCACGAGTATCTGAACTCTGATTTGAGTTATCCTGATTAATCACTTCTGGAGATTCTAGGGAAGAAACAGAAGTATAATGTTTATCTTTTCCGGAATCATTTGAAAACCTTACACAGTCTAATTCAGATGGGAAGGTCGCCCCTTCTATGTTCCCAACCAAAACAGAACAAGAAGTTATTGGGGCCACCACTGCTTCTACCCAACCAGTAAACCATTTGCAGTTAATGAAACATCTGAGAGTAGGAAACTCATCACTTCTTCCTAAGTAGTCAGTTAATTTAGTACTTTTATACCGGGTTGAATCTAAGTTAGGAAAGAGTTTACTTGAAATAACAATACAAGAACACCCAGTATCCCTAAGAATGGTGGAAACATTCATGCCATTAACAGAACCTTCACTAAAAGGTGCGTTAATATTAGCTTCAGTGAAACACTTTCCAATATTCTCACCTTTTTTCTTGGGACAATCTGGACGTCTGTGTCCCAATTCGTTACAGTTGTAACATTTTACTGGGAATTTCTTAGAGGAAAATGGTTTGGATGACTCAGATTGTTTAGGTACAACAGATTTATATCCACTACGCTCTTTAGGGTAGTTATTATGAGCGCAGGCGTATATATCTGCCGCTTGTGCCATTTCGGAAGATGTGTGAACGTCACGTTCTTTAATAAAGATACGTAAGTCAGAGTTAACAGAAGAGAGAATTGGTCTCTTACCATCAGGTCGCGTAATGAATCAAAGTCATGATCAACTTCGGCACTATCAATCCAACAATCAAACAATCTGAAAAGTGTTGTCAGATACTGCATATAATTCTGATTGGGGGATATTTTAGTGTGCCGAAACTCAGACCTGTAATGGTGGGTGGTCTTCTTGAAAGCGTGTAAGATAGCTTTCTTAAGTAGAGGATAATCAGTGATTACGTCAGCTGGTAAGGTGGAATATACGTTTAAAGCTGTACCTGATAGAAGTAATCCAAGCCTTGTAGCCCAAGAATCTGAGGGCCACTCACAGAGTGTGGCAGTGTTCTCGAATCTGGTGATATATGCCGCGATGTCATCCTGCTCTGTGAAAGGTGGAATTTGAGGCATCCTAATATTAGATTCGTGGGTAGGGTATTCTAGTACCCCTTCATCTATTTTATGCTTAGATAGCTCTACCTTCTTGGCTTCCAATTCCAGCCTTAACTGTTCTAACTCCCTCTGCTTTGACTTTTCTTCAATCTCCTTCATCCTGAAGGCTACTTCCCTTGCCTGAACTCTGTCTTCTCTAGCAACCCTCTCCTGTTCTCGTTTGTCCTCACGATCAATCCTTTCATTTTCTCGTGCTATTCTTTCCTGTTCCTTTTTCTCTTCTCGAGCTAGTCTTTCCTGTTCCTTTTTCTCTTCTCGAGCTAGTCTTTCCTGTTCCTCCTGTTTAGCTAGAGCTAGTCTTTCTTGTTCCTCCTGTTTAGCTAGAGCTAGTCTTTCTTGTTCCTTTTTCTCTTCTATAGCCATTTTAGAAGTAATATAACTATCAAGAGACTGGCCTGTAAATCCCATGTCTTTTCCAGCCCTTAACCAGAAATCTAACGAATCCATAGTAAGAAAATATAATACAAACCAAACAAGTTGATCTTAAATTAACAACTGAAACGACTGTTTCAAAAAGGGACCTCGTCCGCACACTTTCTAAACCTTCCCAAAGAAGAAAATGAAATAATATTTTCACTTGGAAGAAACTCTAGTGGGCTCAAAAGCCTTCACTAAGATAAATGAACACGGTTCACCCAGGAGGGTTATTATGGAAGTTCCTCAGGTCCAACAATAATGAGTAAACTTCTAAGCCCAACCCAAGAACCAAACAACTGTAAGTCAAAGACAACAGTAATGACTTGACACCTTAACGAACTCACCCTTTTCAACCTTAAATGTAATACTCACGACCAGGTGAACCATCAGAAGTTGTATCCAGAGTCAGTATCCTGGCAAGGTCGCCATTGTCAGGAAACGCCTTCCCTGAACAAAATATTGATGGAAAAATTAATAAATAATAGTAAACCGAAGGATATTTATAATAAGATGGTTTTTTCTGGATTTTAATATAAAATTAAATAGAAATAAAAAAGAAATATATCCGTTGTGGATCAGGTCTGTTGGTGAGACAGGAGGTAATAACCGGAGAGGGGGAGAATAGATGATGGTTGTCTCTGTAGGTGGTATGTCTCCGGAGTAGATGGTGAATCTCCTGGGACCACGAGGTTGAAATACCACACTGTAGGTATCCAAAGGTAGATGAGATCTTCTGCAACACCCTCTAACGCACACAAGTTAGAAACTAGAGAGGAGTTGTTGTGGAATTCCCGTTAAGTCCAGGGAAAATCTTGCTCGTAAGTCATGCGTCTGTCCTGGAGAACCAGTCCAGCGGCAGAGCTGATTCGGAGAAGAGTGAAGGTGAAGTGACTTTCCACTCCCCAACCGACACCAGGTAAGAGTCATACTACCAGGAGTAGAAAGTAAAAACCCTCAGACAACCGGGAACAAGAGTTTAGCTCCAGCCCGCTAGATGGAATTGCTGGCTGTAACTCGTTAATAATGCTCCCGGCTGACTGAACAACCGTTACCTTATTTACAACTACTTTTCCCTCACACACCAATTGTCCTAGACATTCATTAATTGCTTTGTCTTCGGGACCCCTCCCTTTGACCTAATTAGATCCATAGCTGTCCAGTATTTTACTAGCAGTTCCTGTCTTCTGCCCTTCCCAATATCATTTCCAACAACATGGAGGCAGACAATGGGCTTGTTCCCATTACCTAATGTGATATTGGCCAACTTGTTGACTATGTTACCAGCACCAGCTGTAAGGAAACCTTGGAGTCACCGACCACATACCTTTATTAGCAGTGGAGCTGATGGTACCTTTATCCTCAATGACTCTACCTGGAGGGAGTTTTCCCTTGTAATCCGGTCCATCAACTGGCCTCGCGGTGGATCAGGGCCTAATCAACCAGGCTGTTACTGCCGGCCTCTTGCTAACACAAACAAACGATGGAACCACAGCCCAGCTGGTCAGGTACTGAGTTAAGGTACATGTCCAGCTCTCTCTTGAAGACAGCTAGGAGTCTATTGGTAATCCCCTTTATGTATGCTGGGAGGCAGTTGAACTCCTGGCCCTTCCCCTGCTTTTCACTGGGAAGATGTTACACCGCCTGCCGATCCTTTTTTTTGCTTTCGTAGGGAATAATTTTCGTGTGCAGATATGGAACTAGTCCCTCTAAGATTTTCCAAGTGTATATTATAATGCATCTTCGCAGTCTGGTGATGAAGAGACACTGATGGGCAAATGTGAGCCAAGTTTCGGATAACTGTCTAGGCTACAAAATTCTTCAGGGAATATAAGTAAACTCCAGGTGGTGGACGGGTTAATACCTTTTGTAGGACTGGACTTCCTGGTGACGTCCAGGATGTCTTCTTTCCAGGGCCACCAATGGGCCCACATTTAGTGAAGAAAGGGCACTGATCAAGTGGGGGAAATTAAGTGAACATTGGAGTCCAGGGGATGCAAGGGGCGCTGGGGTAAAACTGTGTCGGGCATCAATCAGGAGTAAAGTTGAGTGCAGAATGAACTCGTAATTCCCTCGTAAAATATCCCCATTGTACGAAAATTGCAATATAAGAAAAAATGACACAGACAATCAAAACAAAATAACATCCCTCACGACTCTTTCCAATGACCATGATAACTGAAGAATCGTACCACAATGTCTCTTGCAATAAAAGTTATACCGCACTATCCATCACATACAATAGAACTACCACACAATGTCCATCATAACACAGACACTACACCACAAATGAACTACACCACAATTGTTATCACAACTTAAGAACCACACTAAGAATACTCTCCATTTCTGGGTTTCAGCCTCAGTGCTGGGGACATACTCGTGGCAGGCAGACGGTCTCCTTTACCTCAACACGAAAGTGATGAAGAACTACTCAGATGCTAGAGCATATTGTGCATCCATACCCGGTCACCGCCTCGTCATATTCAAGACACTTCAGCAGAAAACCATCATGAAGGCACTCATGCAGAGTAAGCTGTTACTTATTGTCCAAAGTATGGAAGTGAATGGGTGTATTGTCTACAAGTGTTCCCTTCCTGCGGCAATAGTAAATGTTACCTTCCTTTGGTGTTGGCAAATGTTACCTTCCTTGGGTATTAGTGAATGTTCTCTCCTTGGGCAATTAGTAAATTTTCCTACTTCCGGCATTGTTGAATATTTCCTCCTCCATGGTATTGTTCCTGAGTTCCTTTCCCATTGTATTGATGATGCAATAGTTTTCCCTTCCCATCCTACTATTACTGAACAACTATTTTCTTTCACTAATAGTTTATAAATTTGTTTTCCCCCTTCATAGGGTATATGTTAATAGGATTGTTTTGTTTTCACGGCGATGGTTTTGATGATGTTGTTGATATCGAGCAATTAATTAACCTGGATACTATTATTGAAAACAAGTCGTATTACCCTGAGTAGAATTATTATTGTGTTCTACCTTATGTTATTGTTATGTGTCCTACCTTATGTTATTGTTATGTGTCCTACCTTATCTTATTGTTATGTGTCCTACCTTATGTTATTGTTATGTGTCCTACCTTATGTTATTGTTATGTGTCCTACCTTATGTTATTGTTATGTGTCCTACCTTATGTTATTGTTATGTGTCCTACCTTATGTTATTGTTATGTGTCCTACCTTATGTTATTGTTATGTGTCCTACCTTATGTTATTGTTATGTGTCCTACCTTATGTTATTGTTATGTGTCCTACCTTATGTTATTGTTATGTGTCCTACCTTATGTTATTGTTATGTGTCCTACCTTATGTTATTGTTATGTGTCCTACCTTATGTTATTGTTATGTGTCCTACCTTATGTTATTGTTTAGGATGATGTTCCTCTGAAGAATATTATTTTGGTGTTGAGTGTTCTTTATCCTGGGAACGTAGTTAAGTGTTCATTTTCATTGGGTGATGTTTATGGTATGTGTTGCTTTTCTTGGAAAACTGTTGTTGTTCAGTGTTTCCTACCTGGGGTTATTGTTCTCTTCTTGTTTCCTCCACTGGAGTACTGTTGTTGTTCAGTGGTTCCTACCTGGGATTATCGTTCTCTTCTAGTTTCCTCCACTGGAGTACTGTTGTTGTTCAGTGTTTCCTACATGGGGTTATCGTTCTCTTCTAGTTTCCTCCACTGGAGTACTGTTGTTGTTCAGTGTTTCCTACCTGGGGTTATTGTTCTCTTCTAGTTTCCTCCACTGGAGTACTGTTGTTGTTCAGTGTTTCTTACCTGGGGTTATCGTTCTCTTCTACTTTCCTCCACTGGAGTACTGTTGTTGTTCAGTGTTTCCTACCTGGGGTTATCGTTCTCTTCTAGTTTCCTCCACTGGAGTACTGTTGTTGTTCAGTGGTTCCTACCTGGGGTTATCGTTCTCTTCTAGTTTCCTCCACTGGAGTACTGTTGTTGTTCAGTGGTTCCTACCTGGGGTTATCGTTCTCTTCTAGTTTCCTCCACTGGAGTACTGTTGTTGTTCAGTGGTTCCTACCTGGGGTTATCGTTCTCTTCTAGTTTCCTCCACTGGAGTACTGTTGTTGTTCAGTGGTTCCTACCTGGGGTTATCGTTCTCTTCTAGTTTCCTCCACTGGAGTATTTTCAGTGCTGTGATGTGTTTCCTTCCCCGGAACTGCTGATAAGAGTTAACTTCCCCAGTGTGTTGTTGCTGATGAATATTCCCTTCATCATTATGTTGTTGCTAATAAGTGTTTGTTGCCTCAGTGTGTTATTGTTGACAAGTGTTCCAGTCTTCAGCACGTTGTTGTTGTTGTTGTTGTTGTTGAGAAATGTTCTCTTCCACAGTGTGTTGCTGACAGCAGTTCCTTGTCATCAGAGTAGTGTTGCTGATGAGTTTTCTCTTCGTTAGTGTGTTCCTTTCATAACAGTGTTGTTGTTGATGAATGTTTCCTTATCTTGTGTTTTGTGTTGATTAGTTTTCTCTTCTACAATGTATTGTTGTTGAGTGTTTCCTTATCTAGTGTTTTGTGTTGATGATGAGTGTTCCCATCTCCAATGTGAAGTTGATGATAAATATTGCGTTCCCCAGAGTGTTGTTAGTGATAAGTGTTACTTCCCAACTGTATTGTTGTTGATGAGTGTTCCCTTTAGCAGTGTGTTGTTGTTGATGATGAGTGTTCCCTTTATCAGTGTTTTGTTGTTGTTGATGAGTGTTCCCTTTAGCAGTGTGTTGTTGTTGTTGATGAGTGTTCCCTTTAGCAGTGTGTTGTTGTTGTTGATGAGTGTTCCCTTTAGCAGTGTGTTGTTGTTGTTGATGAGTGTTCCCTTTAGCAGTGTGTTGTTGTTGTTGATGAGTGTTCCCTTTAGCAGTGTGTTGTTGTTGTTGATGAGTGTTCCCTTTAGCAGTGTGTTGTTGTTGTTGATGAGTGTTCCCTTTAGCAGTGTGTTGTTGTTGTTGATGAGTGTTCCCTTTAGCAGTGTGTTGTTGTTGATGATGAGTGTTCCCTTTATCAGTGTGTTGTTGTTGTTGATGAGTGTTCCCTTTAGCAGTGTGTTGTTGTTGTTGATGAGTGTTCCCTTTAGCAGTGTGTTGTTGTTGTTGATGAGTGTTCCCTTTAGCAGTGTGTTGTTGTTGTTGATGAGTGTTCCTTTAGCAGTGTGTTGTTGTTGTTGATGAGTGTTCCTTTAGCAGTGTGTTGTTGTTGTTGATGAGTGTTCCCTTTAGCAGTGTGTTGTTGTTGTTGATGAGTGTTCCCTTTAGCAGTGTGTTGTTGTTGTTGATGAGTGTTCCTTTAGCAGTGTGTTGTTGTTGTTGATGAGTGTTCCTTTAGCAGTGTGTTGTTGATGTTGATGAGTGTTCTCTTTAGCAGTGTGTTGTTGTTGTTGATGAGTGTTCCCTTTAGCAGTGTGTTGTTGTTGTTGATGAGTGTTCCCTTTAGCAGTGTGTTGTTGTTGTTGATGAGTGTTCCCTTTAGCAGTGTGTTTCTGATGATGAGTGTTCCCGTTAGCAGTGTGTTGTTGTTGTTGATGAGTGTTCCCTTTAGCAGTGTATTGTTGTTGATGAGTGTTCCATTTAGCAGTGTATTGTTGTTGATGAGTGTTCCCTTCCCAGTGTGTTGATGCTTACATGTGTTCTCTTTCACAGTGTTCTAATGGTATTGAGTGTTTCCTTCTGAAGTGTATTGATGTTGGTGTGTATAACTTTCCCGTTGATGTTGTTGTTAATGGATGTAATGTTCCCTTCTTAAGTGTGTTATTGATGATTGATTCCTTCCAACACTGTGTTTGAAGGAATCACTCAAGTTGAGTGTTCCCATTCCAAGTGTGTTGGTGTTGACGAGTGTTCCCATTCCAAGTGTGTTGGTGTTGACGAGTGTTCCCATTCCAAGTGTGTTGGTGTTGACGAGTGTTCCCATTCCAAGTGTGTTGGTGTTGACGAGTGTTCCCATTCCAAGTGTGTTGGTGTTGACGAGTGTTCCCATTCCAAGTGTGTTGGTGTTCACGAGTGTTCCCATTTCAAGTGTGTTGGTGTTGACGAGTGTTCCCATTCTCAGAGTGTTCTTCATAAAGATAATTCCCTTCACCAATGTGATTTTACTGATGAATGTGTTTCTTGCCGAGTGTTTTGATGTTAATACTTTCCTCAATGTCTTCTTATTGATGTGTTGTTTGTGATGAGTGCCTTTTCTCCAGTGCTTTTGTTTCGATAAGTGTTCTCTTCTCTAGTGTGTTGCCTTTGATGAATGTTCCCTTCCCAATGTGTTGTTGATGATGAAATCCCTTCCCCAGAGTGATTGCGGGTTGAGCGTTCAAGTCTTTTGTGTATTGTTATTGATTAGTATTTCTTTTCTTATTGTGTTGCTCGTGATGAGTGCTCCCCTTTTTTAGTGTGTTGATGATGATGAGTGCTCTATTCTCTAAAGTGTTATTAGTGATAAAATTTCTCTTACGAAGTGTGTTATTGTTAATGAGTGTTCCCTTCCTCAGAGTGTTGTTGGTGATTAGTGTTCCCATCTCAAGTGTGTTTTGGGGACAAGTGTTCCCTTCTCCAGTGTTACTGTTGTTGATTGTTCACCTCGCAATTTTTTATTGATGATTGTTCCCGTCACTTTAGTTTTTTGAGTTGACTGTTTGGAAATCGAATTCTCAGCAAATTGGATTTCCAAACGTGCTATTTATAAGCGTTTTTTGCTGATTTGTGTTGTTGGTGAGTGTTCCTTTCTTCAGTGTGTTGTTGGTGATGAGTTTTCCTTTGCCTATTACGAACACAGGTGTAGTCTTATGGCCTACACCTGAGTGTTGCTGCGTCAGCACGATAACCAAACAAAATAGTGGCAAACAGTAAATAATGTATTTTCCTTAACCAAAAACGTGCAAGTATTTGTACAGTGTATGTACATTATGTACAGATAACAGGTTTGCAAGCAAGAGACACAGTGGGAACCTGTGAGTGACTAGGCTTTTTATATACTCATTGTGTTGTTGGTGATTCTTACCTTACTCAGTGTTGCCTAAACCCAAGTCTGATGCTGGTGATAAGTGTTTCCTTCCCCAGTGTTGCTACTGATGAATGTTCCCTTCGTCAGAGTGAGTTGTTATTGAATATTCCGTTCAAAACATGTAATGCTGATTAGTGTTTCCTACCGTTTTGTGTTGTTGGCGAGTGTTCCTTTCTCAAGTGTGTGTTGGTGATACGTGTTCCCTTACCCAGTGAGTTGTTATTGAGTGATCCATTCCCCACTCTTACACCTCGTCACATACCATCACTCATTGTTTCCTTCTTTATCAGCGTGGAATAGTTTATAACCCTGTATGTTGCATTCAGAAGGCATTTCTTTATCTTTCAAGTTGAACCAGGTCTCTGTTATAGCAATAATATCTATATTACCTGCACTTGCAAGTAATCTTAGCTCATCTATCTTATTTCTTAGACTCCTACACTAGACACGTCAGTGAGGATGTGTCTAGTGTACTCTCTGTGGACTGAACCACCTTTGCTCTGTGAAGACTTGTCTACTGTGCTCTCCGTTCTTAGCTACCTGAGACTGGATGATGGCTTCCCTCGACTACGAGCAGCTATATCTCCAACTTAAGGCGGAATTAACGGAAGCTAGAAGAGAAATTCAACGATTGAAGGGTATATGCAAGGATTATCCCCGGAACAATGTCGCCGATGTTCAGACCAACGAATGGATGCTAGTCGGATCTGAAGGGACGAAGCTGAAGTTGAAGAAGGTCCAGGAGACTGCTGTGAAAACCAGCAACTCTTTTTCCTTGTTATCAGACGAATGTGAATCGACCACCCATGATCTTCCAACAAAGACAATTGTTAACGACATAGTGAAGCCAGCCAGTGAAGACATCCCAGCGAAGACCAGTTCTACTAAGACCGTCGAGAACGTCATGCACACCGCCAGTCGAGGTAAGAACATTGTTTTAGTTGGGGACAGTCAGATTAGGTTTATGGATAGGGCTTTTTATCTTAAGGATAGGAATAGGAGGCAGAGGGTGTGTTATCCTGGGGCTGGGATGAAGGATATTGTTATCCGTCTGGACGACATCATGAGAGGTAATGGGAGCAATCCTATTATCTGTCTCAGTGCTGGAGGCAACGATGTTGGCAGACGTAGGAGTGAGGACCTGACTAGCAGCTATAGGTCAGCAATAGACATATTTTGGAAAGGAAAGGAGTTGGAAATGAATGGTTGTCCGGGGCAATTGGTGTCAATTGCTGGCTGGACAAATACTGTAAGGAAAATGCAGTCATTCTTTGACAACTGGGACCTCTTCTATGGCAGAAATGACATGTATGCCAAGGATGGGGTTCACTTATCTAGGTCTGGGGTGGGGGCAGTGACAACTGCAGTGGAAGGAGCTGTTATGGCTTTAAACTAGAAAAAGTTAGTGGTATGGGTTATGGGGGGAAAACAGTGAAGTCCCAGTGTAGTAATATTATGAATTCTAGGGGAACTAGTAATAGGCAGAATAAGGTGGATATTGGAAAGCCAGTGGCACTAGGTGACAAGGACAGTAATAGGTAAGATTTCTTCGGATTTTTAACCCCGGAGGGTTAGCCACCCAGGATAACCCAAGAAAGTCAGTGCGCCATCAAGGACTGTCTGTCTTATTTCCATTGGGGTCCTTAATCTTCTCCCCCAGGATGCGACCCACACCAGTCGACTAACAACCCAGGTACCTATTTGCTGCTAGGTGAACATGACAACAGGTGTAAGGAAACACGTCGAAATGTTTCCACCCGCCGGGAAGGGTAAAGAGAAAGGAGGGTCTTTAAATATATATTACACTAATTGTCGTAGTGCTAGGAATAAGATGGACGAGTTGAGATTAGTTGCTAGTGCAGGTAACATTGATGTATTTGCCATAACTGAGACGTAGTTTAATTTGAAAAATCGGGACATGCCAGCTGAATGTCACATTCAGGGTTTTAAATTGTTCCATGGGGGGTGGGGTGGCACTCTATGTCCGAGATCGCTTGAACTGTTGCATAAAAAGTGGTATAAAGACTGAAATAACACATACAGAGTCTGTCTGGGTAAAATTTTCAGAGGGGCATGAAAAACTGATTTTAGGTTTGATATACCGTCCCCCAAATTTAGATAGGGACCAAGGGAGACTACTATGGGAAGAAATTGTTAAGGCTACAAGGCACGATAACGTAGTAATTCTAGGGGACTTTAACTTTAGTCAGATTGGAATTTCTTGACAGGGAATTTAGAATCTAACGACTTTTTAGAAGTATTTCATGAATGTTTTTTGAAGCGTTTTGTGACAGAACCTAGAAGGGGAAATAACCTGCTTGACTTGGTTCTGGCAAACAAGGAAACCCTTGTTAATAAGAACATAAGAAAGGAGGAACACTGCAGCAGGCCTGTTGGCCCATACTAGGCAGGTCCTTTACAATCCATCCCACTAACAGAATATTTGCCAACCCAATTTTCAATGCTACCCAAGCAATAAGCTTAGATAATTCTATTTACTCTCGTGCAAGTCCCACTCAAATCCAACCTCTCTCACTCATGTATTTATCCAACCTAAATTTGAAACTCCCCAAGGTTTTAGCTTCAATAACCCTACTAGGCAGACCGTTCCACTCATCAACTACCTTAATAATTTAGAAATTACAGAGGAACTCGGCACAAGCGACCAAAAATTAATTACCTTTAGCATAGAATGTAAGTATGATAGTAGGTCCCAGATTTTCGCTTAGCAGATTATAATGGGCTTAGAGAACACTTATCATCTGTGGACTGGGGTAACGTAGAGAGCAATCAATATGACAGCTTTCTTAACACTATACATGCTGCCCAAAGAACATTTATCCCTTATAAAGAAATTAGATCGAATAGGCGGGTGAAATTGCTGACCTTGAAAATGTGCAGAGAACCTTCACCGCACGCATAAGTGCGATAAACCACCTCAACTACTGGGAACGCTTGAAGTTCCTAAACCTGTACTCTCTAGAACGCAGGCGGGAGAGATACATTATTATATACACATGGAAAATTCTCGAGGGCTTAGTACCAAACTTGCACACAAAAGTCCCTCCCTACGAAAGCAAAAGACTCGGCAGGCGATGCAACATCCCCCCAATGAAGAGCAGGGGTGCCACTAGCACGTTGAGGGACAACACAATACGTGTCAGGGGCCCAAGATTGTTCAACTGCCTCCCAGCATACATAAGAACATAAGAACATAAGAAAGGAGGAACACTGCAGCAGGCATGTTGGCCCATACTAGGCAGGTCCTTCACAATCCGTCCCACTAACAGAATATTTGCTCAACCCAATTTTCAATGCTACCCAAGAAATAAGCTTTGACAATTCTACCCACTCATGCGCGAGTCCCACTCAAATCCAACCCCTCTCACTCATGAATTTATCCAACCTAAATTTGAAACTACCCAAGGTCCTAGCTTCAATAACCCTACTAGGCAGACTGTTCCACTCATCAACTACCCTATTTCCAAACCAATACTTTCCTATATCCTTTCTAAATCTAAACTTATCTAACTTGAATCCATTATTGCGGGTTCTCTCTTGGAGAGATATCCTCAAGACCTTATTTATATCCCCTTTGTTAATACCCATTTTCCACTTGTATACCTCGATCATGTCTCCCTCATTCTACGTCTTACAAGTGAATGTAATTTTAGGGTCTTCAATCTTTCTTCGTAAGGAAGATTTCTAATGCTATGTATTAATTTAGTCATTCTACGCTGAATGTTTTCTAACGAATTTATGTCCATTCTGTAATATGGAGACCAGAACTGAGCTGCGTAATCTAGGTGAGGCCTTACTAATGATGTATAAAGCTGTAATATAACCTCTGGACTTCTGTTGCTAACACTTCTTGATATAAATCCCAGTAATCTATTTGCCTTATTACGTACGCTTAGGCATTGCTGTCTTGGTTTAAGGTTGCTGCTTACCATCACCCCCAAGTCCTTCTCGCAATCTGTATGGCTAAGTTCTACGTTATTTAACTTATAAGTGCTTGGGTTATGGACACTCCCGAGCTTCAGAACCTTGCATTTATCTACATTGAACTGCATCTGCCACTTTTCTGACCACGAATTAAGTTTGTCTAAATCTTCCTGAAGTTCTATGACATCTATGTTTGAATCAATTATCCTACCTATCTTCGTGTCGTCGGCGAATTTGCTCATATCACTAGTAATTCCCTCATCAAGGTCATTGATATATATTATAAATAACAATGGGCCTAAGACTGATCCCTGTGGAACACCACTTGTTACAAGTCCCCATTCGGATTTAACCCCATTTATGCACACTCTCTGCTTCCTATTGGTGAGCCATGACTCGATCCATGACAGCACTTTTCCCCCAATGCCATGAGCTGCCACTTTCTTTAACAGTCTCTGGTGCGGTACTCTATCAAAAGCCTTACTAAAGTCTAAATAAACAATATCGAATTCTTTATCGTGATCAACAGCCTCAAAAGCTTTACTGAAGAAGGTTAATAAATTAGATAGGCAGGAACGGCCCTCGTGAATCCATGCTGGGTATCATTAATCAAATTATGGTTATCTAGATGGCTTCTAATAATATCAGCTATAATTGACTCTAGTAATTTGCCTACAATTGAGGTCAGGCTTATTGGGCGGTAGTTTGACGGTAGTGACTTGTCCCCTGCTTTAAAAATAGGAATTACATTAGCCATCTTCCACATATCAGACACTACACCTGTTTGAAGAGATAAATTAAAAATGTTAGATATTGGTTCACAGAGTTCCATTTTGCATTCCTTAAGAACCCTTGCAAAAAGCTCATCAGGACCCGGCGATTTATTTTGTTTCAGTCGGTCCAGCTGTTTCATAATCATTTCGCTTCATAATCATACATCAGGGGGATTACCAACAAACCCCTGGCTGTCTTCAAGCAGGCACTGGACAGGCACCTAAAGTCGGTACCTGACCAGCCGGGCTGTGGTTCGTACGTTGGACTGCGTGCGGCCAGCAGTAACAGCCTGGTTGATCAGGCTCTGGTCCAACAGGAGGCCTGGTCACGGACCGGGCCGCGGGGGCGTTGACCCCTGGAATTCTCTCCAGGTAGACTCCAGGTAGAAATGACCCTAAATAGATGAATAGGCTCAAATATCTTTTAGGGCAGAAGAAAGGAATTTATAGGTGCATCAAAAGAGATGAGGGTCATCTTATGAATCAGTATATTGACATTAAGAGGGACGTTAAAAAGGAGATCAGAAAAGGTAAACGGGACTACGAAATTAAAGTTGGTAGGGATTCAAAAACTAACCCAAAAAGTTTTTTCCAGGTTTATAGAACAAAAGTTAGAGATAAGATAGGTCCCTTTAAAAATAACTGGGCATCTTACTGACAAGCAGAATGAAATGTGCTCTATTTTTAATAATTATTTTCTCTCGGTTTTCACTCAGGAAGACACTAACAATGTCCCAATAGTTGCGTTGTTTGGAGGGGCTGATGAAGATAATTTATGTAATATCACAGTCACTAGCGAAATGGTTGTCAAACAGGTAATCCGATTGAAGCAAAATAAATTCCCTAGGCCCTGATGAACTTTTTTCAAGGGTTCTTAAGAGTGCAAAATGGAACTTTGTGAACCATTGACTAATATTTTTAATATATCTCTTCAAATAGGTGTAGTGTCTGATATGTGGAAGATGGCCAATGTAATTCCTATTTTTAAAGCAGGGGACAAGTCATTACCGTCAATAAGCCTAACCTCAATTGTTGGTAAATTACTAGAGTCAATTATAGCTGATATCATAAGAAGCCATCTTGATAAGCATAATTTGATTAATAATGCACAGCAAGGATTCACGAGGGGCCGTTCCTGTCTAACTAATTTATTGACCTTTTTCAGTAAAGTTTTTGAGGCTATTGATCATGATAAAGAATTCGATATTGCTTAATTAGATTTTAGTAAGGCTTTTGATAGAGTACCACACCAGACACTGTTAAAGAAAGTTTCAGCTCATGGCATTGGGAAAAAAGTGTTGTCATGGATCGAGTCATGGCTCACGAACAGGAAGCAGAGAGTGTGCATTAATGGAGTTAAATCCAAATGGGGATCTGTAACAAGTGGTTCTTAGGCCCGTTGTCGTTTATAATATATATAAATGACCTTGACGAGGGAATTACTAGTGATATGAGCAAATTCGCCGACGACACGAAGCTAGATAGGATAATTGATTCAAACGTAGATGTCATGGAACTTCAGGAAGATTTAGACAAACTTAATTCTTGGTCAGAAAAGTGGGAGATGCAGTTCAATGTACATAAATAAAAGGTTCTGAAGCTCGGGAGTGTCCATAACCCTAGAACTTATAAGTTAAATAATGTAGAACTTAGCTTTTCTTAATGAGTCTTCCCTTCACCATTGTGATTTTCTTAATGGGTGTTTCGTCCCTAGTGTGTTTTCTTGATGAATCATTCCCTCTTTGCAGAGTATTTTTTGCATTCTTCATTTGTGATAATTTTGTCCCATCTCCAAGCAATGTAAACGTTGATTAATGTTTCTTCCCCAGGAGCATTGTGGTTTTTTAATGTTTTATTCCTCGGGGCATTGCGGTTCTTGAAAGTTTCCTTCCCCGGGGCATTGTGGTCCTCGAATGTTTTGTCCCCAGGGGCTTTGTGGTTCTTGAATGTTTCCTCCCCTGGGGCATTGTGGTTCTTGAATGTTTCCTCCCCTGGGGCATTGTGGTTCTTGAATGTTTCCTCCCCTGGGGCATTGTGGTTCTTGAATGTTTCCTCCCCCGGGGCATTGTGGTTCTTGAATGTTTCCTTCCCCGGAGCAATGTGGTTCTTTAATGTTTCCTTCACCGGGGCATTGTGGTTCTTGAATGTTTCCTCCAATAAGTTAGACTTGGCGCCATTAACCCTCATCCCCGTTGCCGCCCCAAAGACCTCTATAATACATCCCACATTAACCATCCCTTCCGTCCCACCCACCAATACAGTAGTATCATCCACATACCTCACTATGCCCACACTACTCGACCCCCCTCTTCCCCTCTCTCCCACTCCTTCCTCTATTAACCTATAAAATGGGTCCTGCATGTATGAGAAAAGGATCTGAGATATGGGACACCCCTGTCTCAGACCCCTTTCCATCATTACCTGTCTCCCCAACTTACCATTCACCTGCACTCGCACCTTCGCAGAACTATACAATGTCTCCACCCATTCAGCAATTTCCTCTCCAAATCCTTGACTCCTTAATATAATTCCCAGCATGCTTCTATTCACACAATCATACACCTACTTCCAATCTATTCCCAAGACACCCCTCCCCTTCCTACCCTCAGTAAAATCCCTGATTCTCCCATGTCCTACACTCATACTTCCAGGTATACCAAACTGCCCCTGATGTATGACTTTGTCAATCACTGTTTTCATCCTATTCCCTAAAATTTTTGCAAAGATTTTATAATCTCCACACATGAGGGATATCGCCCTATAATTTCCCAAGGTCCTCCTCCCCCTCCTTTCAGCACCAGAACAACTACCCCATTCCCTGCGTCTTCCCAACCAACCCCCATCCTTCATACAATTAAACAAACTCACTAAACATTCTCTCAACGAATCCCAATGCACTACATAGAAATCGTTCGGTATCCTGTTTAAACCTGGTGCCTTCCCTAGACTTAATCTAGACACTGCCTCCCCCACCTCCTCCTCACTTATACTTCCACCCAACTCCCCATGTTCCTCCTCCCCCAAACGACAGAGAATCCCTTCCTGAAGGACCTCCACGTCCCTACCCATCCCTACACTCATTGATAATTTCTTCCCATACCAATGATCGGCATAATTGCTTATGCCATCCATTGTCCTGAGCACCTGTCCCACTTCATATCCTCCCACCCCTGTACACACCTCAACCCCCATAATCGTGTTACCCCTCTGCCTATCTCTAAACCTCCTCAACTTGCAACCTGATGGTCTATCACCCCACAATGCCTCCTCAATACCTCCTCTTACTCTGATCGCATCAAAACGATCATTTTGAATATCCCTCAATCTTCCCCGCAACCCCTCTATTTCTCCATACCTACATACCCCTCCCTCATAACATTCATTAAGCTGTCCCTCCAAATACTTCTGAAGACCAAACTTCCACCTTGCCTCATCCCTTCCTTGATTCCTGTAAAAGTCCCTTATTCCTTCCTTCACACTCTTTTCCCACCAGCCTAAAAAATCCTTCTCCCGTTCCCCTGCTCCTTCTAACCAGAAGGACCCCCACCATTCCTCAAACGATCTCCCCTCCTCCCTCAGCAAATGCATATTCATCTTCCAATAATCATTGTACCTTCGGACCATTCCATCCCACTCCACCTCTACTAATACACCACGATGGTCCGAAAAAACAATATCAAGCGTTTGCACCCTCCCCACTGTAACGTCCTTCATTGCATAAACACGATCTAACCGGGCTGCATAGCCTCTCCTCACAAAAGTGTGCTCCACCCTCCACCCATCTCCCCGTACCACATTGAACACTCCCGCCTCCCTCAGTAAAACACGCAATGCCCTTAACTCACAACCCGACCCTCTGATTATATAATTCCAATCCCCACCCAGCAGAGTAATCATAGGCAAACCCCGTAAATGATATGTCAAAACCTCCCTTACAAATTCTTCCTTAACACGTTGGTTAGTGTCAGCTGGCATATATATTCCCATGAAACATACCCGAATGTCACCCCAATCCCCATCCACCCTCACCACCCGCCCTTCCCCCTCCTCCCAAGGTAACAACCGAAAGGGACTGGACTCTTTCACCCCACAGCCACCCATCCTTTAATTTCCCGAGTTACCTTTATGCACCTCATACCCTTTTAATCTCAACTCTCAACCACACCTAAAATTATTCTCTTGTATAAAAATTATGTCTACGTCATATCGTCTTAGTACTACCTCCACCCACCTACGTTTAATTTCTGCCCTTAGGCCATTCACATTAATCGTTAAACACTTGAATACACCAAAGGGGCTTTCCTCTGTGCTTCTGCGGGCGGGCCGTGACACCCTTCACTAAAACTCCTTTATCCCTAACACTCCTCACTCCCTGATCCCATACCCTCACCTGTGCCCCCACCTTCCCCTTCCATGACACCTCTACCCATGTTTTCTTGCCTGTATGCTGGGCAGGTGTGAGGACATCATCATCTGACACCTCTTCCACCCTCTTTCTCGATTCTTCCCCTACCTCCATTACAGCTGTGTCCCCATCCCTATGCACAACATCCTCCACTTTCTGCACCTGCAAGCTGTCTTCCCCAGCTTCCAGCATGCTAATGGCCTGGTTAATCCTACCCTCCTCCACCTGTAAGTGTCCTTCAACTCCAGAGGGAACCACCTCTGAATCTTCCATGAACGTTCGCAACATCTCTTGCAATGGTTGCGGTTGGTCCACCTGGAGGTCACCCACCTCCACCAAATCCTCTGACTCATTATCTCTTTCAGGCCCAACTATTGTTGGAGCACTCAACACCTTAGGGATTGGTACACAACTTTCCCCCACACCTTCCACCACATCCACCCAACTAGCTTTTCCAAGTCCTTCCACAGTCTCAGGCACTGGCTCCTCTTGGGGGTATGCATCACAGGTACCTTTGGAGCCATTGGCCTTGGGGCCATGACCGTGGGACACCCCGCCGCCATGTGATCGTATGCCCCACACACACGACATGTCCTACGCTGTTCCGCATAGGTAACAAACACCTGCATCCTAAAGTCCTCCAGCAGTACAAAGGACGGTATGGGCCTTTTCAAAGTCATTTTCAATGTGAATGAACCTTCTGGCAACCCGGCATATATTCCTTCATTCCATCGTCCCATAGTCGTAGAATGCACCACACCATACCGTTGAAATACCTCACTGATGTCCACTCCAATGGCCTCAAAAGGCACGTTACGAACTCTCACAAATGTGTAATGTGTCGAGGCATCCCTGAGCCGGACTTCTATCCCAGTGTTGACAGTGAGGTGCTTCTCCTGGTACCTCTCCACAGTTCTTTAATATGCCTCCACAGTACCAAACTTCACGAAGATCCTCGTCGAGCCATTCAGCGCAATTCCGTATAGGTCTTCATGACAAATACAAAATGTGTCATGGATTATCGCCGGCAGCAAAACAGAAGCATTAGAGGTCAATCATTCTTGCTTATTGACCAGTTTTACCTATTAGGCATGACAAGTGTATATATATATATATATATATATATATATATATATATATATATATATATATATATATATATATAAACATGTAGATAAAATTCATTGAAAGATATGAAGATAGTTATAACATCTCTCATATGCACTTTCACACTTATTATTTTCTGTTCTATTTTTTATTTAGATTTATGGATAGCTGACCTGGTGGTGAGGAATAATGAAGCGGTGTGGGGGGACGGCACCCTCTACAACAACACTGAAATATCCAAGAACTACCCGCTAGTTACCAACGGCAACTACAATCCTACCAGCAATATCGTCTACGTCCTCTATAACGGCTTCCTAGATGATTACGTTAATTACGCTCTGATGAACTTTCTTTGCCAGGCTAACCCAGTAGGAGTAAACTGGTAGCTCACTGATACTTGCTACACAGTAGGAGTATAAGTGTGCCAGGAATGGTAACTTACTGACACTCTACTGCTTTGGTAACTCAAACACTTGCACTGGTTGGCAAATCTCAAGAGACTTGCCAGGATTGGTAATCTTCACACTCATTTTTCAGTGTTGGTATCTCAAAGACACCTGCTGTTGTTGGTAACTCTCATACACTTGTTGTGGTTGGTAACACTTAACGACGTTGATAATTCTCAGACACTCGCCAGAGTAACTAAGGACACTTGCCAGGAGAGGTACTCTCAAGCACTCGCTGTAGCTGGTAACTCAAAAAACACTTGCTGTAGCTGGTAACTCTCAAACACTTGCTGTAGCTGGTAACTCTCAAACACTTGCTGTAGCTGGTAACTCTCAAACACTTGCTGAAATTAATAACTCTCAGACATTCAAATTCAAAATTCAAAATTTTTATTTCTTAGTAAAGTTTACAACGTGTGGTTTACAAAATATGAAGTACAAAGAAAGCCACTAGCATGCCTAGGCAATTCGGGCAGACTAATCCTAATTGTTACTGAATACTCTATATTGACACAGGTTATAGAGTGCTACTTTCTAATAATTCTCATTATTCACATCAAAAATTTGATGATTAACAAGATTTATAATAGTGAGGTAGCAAAAAACAAATAATAGTATATTACAATTGGTGTAATTTAGTAGTGGGAATGGTTTTATCTGGTATGCTACAATGTTTTTTACAATGTCGAAAGCCCCTATATAAGCAAAGCATTACAGGCAAACTTAGGACTAACTTAAGATTAAGAGGGCGATAACAATTTTAGGAATTTCACGTTTACAGTCATTTAGTGTTTGGACGAATTACAGGTAAGAAGAATAAGTCTATTTTGTTTCGGATTTGTTAATGACATTGAAGATAAATGTGTGTAGTTTTCACATAATTTTTATTTTATTTTATTTAAAAAAACATTAAAAACGATACACTTAACACAAAACAACAAGATCCAAAGGCAGCCATTAACAAAATAACCTTAAATATGTAATGTTAGACAGACACTGTATGAATATATATAATTGACAAAGGAGAACTTTTATATATACAACCTACCCATAAAACCTACGTACAGTATTATATACAAAACTATACCAACACAAGAAGTATTTAATTTTTTTTAT
This sequence comes from Cherax destructor, assembly GCA_009830355.1. Taxonomy (NCBI): domain Eukaryota; kingdom Metazoa; phylum Arthropoda; class Malacostraca; order Decapoda; family Parastacidae; genus Cherax; species Cherax destructor. The sequence continues at coordinate 83,856 of WNWK01008133.1, forward strand.
ATATGTATTTTTAGTCCATACAGTACATATATATATATGACTTTACTTACACATATTTTGATTAAAATACATATATACTATACATGTTACAAGAGATGACAATGTCCGGAAGACAGACAATCCCTTGTAAGTACTTATTAAACATTAGTTACACCAATGGAAATAAGTCACTGTCTGACTTTTTTGAGTTATCCCGGGTTCTCTACACATATGCTGCTATGTATGATGATCTATGTAACTGTATTTGTGTATACCTGAATAAAATTACTTACCTACTTACTATATAATTAAGTAGTACATAATTTCATGCCATCCAGCACTTATTGCTTGTGCATTGGTACAAGATATAAATACAGACATGAAAGTGAACGCCCCCGTACACCCTATGAGTCAACCTGGAACAGGACCCCTCCCCCTTACACTTAACCTTGCCCTTACATATCATAGGTTTAATCAGGGTAATGCAAATCCCCCAAGATGTAAGTCAAATACACAATACTCCTAAGCACACAAGCTATATAAAACATTCCCTCACCATGTCAAAATCCTAGATTGTTATCGTAATGTAATAAAGTAGCACACATGACATCTCCGGCCTGGGTAACACAATACCCTCATATTCCTCTTTTTTAACAAAAAATTAGGCGTACCATTCACCTTTCAGAAAAACAAAACTAACTCTTATCTCCCTAAGGAATGCAGACAGAACAATGTGCTATGGGAACATCTCCCACATACCTTAGCTCTGTGCCTGCCATACACAGGTATTACATTAATTCTTTAATAATCATGGTCTGTTTACTCTGTATAGCTTAACATTCCTAGAAATTATATATGAGTCAACTGATATGCTGCAACCCATCTTTACACAGTACGACAGTTCCTTTTTGACTGCACACTGTACCAACACGGTATTCCACAATTTTTTATAAAAGTTTTATAAAAATGCACTCAATTGCAACCTGTTAACCTATACACACTATTCATCATCTGGCCTCATCACTGTACTCAATGAGAATGACACACCTCTAGGTCCACCTGGAGAGCCCCCTCATTTCCCCATTACTAAAAACCAATAATCAAGGCAAACCTAAATCCCCGTCAAAGTCTCCCACCCCCCCATTAGACCACCCCAACTTACCCCATCCGTCATCCCCAGTAAACCAATAAATAAATCCACAAGATAGTCATCTGTGAAGTCACACCCCCCATCTCCTAACACCACTTCTGCTCCCACCCTCCATTCACTCCCTCTAACCCCCTCCCCCATGCATACTCAAGACATCCACATCCCTCCCAGAATCGAGCCCAATCGTGTATCCGGCCCTTAAGCCCACTTTAAACTTCTCATCGACATACTCCTATAACTTTCTGGAAAGGCTATTTCCCACCTGCCCCATGAATCTCCCTATTCCTACACTTTGTCCTATACATTTGGGCTGCAATTGCCCTGATTCTAACCCTCCCTGTTCCTCCCTTAGACCCCACGAAACGTGCAAATAAGCTATCACCAAATACTACAAAGCTCTTCTCACGTCCTCCCTCACACCCCTTATGTCTAAACTCAAAGCCCTCAAAGCCGAAATTCCCCCACCCCCCATCGCCCGAACTATCCCTCCAAACCATCTCCTAACTGAACCCAAACATTCACAAAAATATATGACATGGTATGCCGTAGCCTCCATCCCGCACCTGTTGCAATTCGCACAGGCTACCAACCCCATCCTAAACAATAGTGCCCTAGAAGCCACCACCCCGTGTAAAAACCTATATACCTACTCTCTCACTCTCGCCCTTAACCTCAACCTACAGAACCCCTCTCATATGCCTTGCCAATCATACAACGGAAACACAGCCTCCCCCTCTACCACCTCTTCCCCAATCCTGTCCAACCTGTTTACAGCTATCCCCTTCGGCTCCCTCACTGCTAGAATTCCCCTCAACATGTCCCCACACACCTTCAACTCCTTCCCATCCCACCATCTCCTTAAGTCACACCACACCGCCCCCACTTTTCCCCCCCCTTCCCCTCCCAACCTCACATAGCTTTGCTTTACATACATACTTTTTAGTCAGAGATCTATAGGGATGAGCCCCAAACCCCCGAGTCCCACCCTTCACCTTACTACTTCCTTTTTGCAGCCATGGCTTCCCATATCCACACACATACCACAAAGCTCTTGCTTCCAGATTCCTAATATCCTCATCCATCAACGGATAAACCCCCACCACGTGCCATAACCTACTGTATACCAAAACATTTATCACTAGTACTCGCTGTTGCAAGGCCAAATCTCCCCGCCTCCAACCCCCCATTCTAAGCACTGCTCCTTCCACTACCATAGCTGAATTCATCCTCCTAGCTTCCCTCACATCGTCCATATATATGACCTCGCATATCTTCAGTTGTTCCACCACCGTCCACCCATACCTCTCATCCAGCCCCCCCACCCACAAACCCACCTCCAATAATTTCGATTTAGCCCTATTAACACACATACCTGTTACTCTCCCAAAGATTCTAACGATCTGTTCCACGTTCCCAAGACCCTCCTCACCACCCACCAAAATAGTGGTGTCATCCACATATCCTACTATTCCAGTCGCGCATCCCTCTTCACCTCCCCCTCCTTCACCCCTTCCACGATCAGACTGTAAAAGGGGTTTTGCAAACACACAAAATGGATCTGCGACAGGGAACACCCCTGACGCAAACCCTTGCCCATGCTCACCACCCTTCCCTACCTTCCATTCACCTGGACTCTAATACTCACATCTCTATACAAAGTTTCAGCCCACCCAACTATTTCCTCTCCAAATCCCTGCCTGCGCATTATCATCCACAACATCTCTCTATCCACACTATCATATGCAGCCAACCAGTCCAATCCCAGGACATCCCCCACTCCTTCAACCCTCAATAAATTCCCGTATTCTCCCATGACCCCTATACATACTATGCCCCGGGATCCCGCACTGTCCTACCTCAATCACACTATCTATCACCCTCTTCATTCTATTGCCCAGCACTCTCGCTAAGATCTTATAGTCAGCACACAACATTGAGAGTGCTCTGTAATCCCACATCATTGCCCCACCTTCTCTCTTTTTAACGAGCACCACCACCCCAGTGCACTGTTTATCCCCCATGTGCCCATACTCTTTCATCTGGTTAAAGACACGAACCAATGCCTCCTTCATTATCCCCCAATGTGCAATGTAAAAATCACTAGGTATCCCATCCATACTAGGCGTTTTCCGTCTACTCATTCCTTGCACAGCCGTCCACACTTCGTCTTCACTGATCGCACTCCCTAAATCGTCCCTATCCCCTTCTCCCAATACTCGCTTAATACCCTCCACAAGTATTTCCCTCTCACGAATCCCACACTCTACTTTCCGCAATGCTTGGTCGAACCACTTATCCATATATATACCCATCGCTTCAGTCATACACAACTTTTTCCCCTTACAATACCCATCC
>WNWK01008134.1:0-72500 GCA_009830355.1 Cherax destructor
TCCAGGCTTGGGGGCCTGTAAATCACACCAAAATTAATTTTTCACGAATCCTCGAGAAACTGTAGCCAAACAGATTCTGTATCCGCTGTTTCTAATCTTATATCTTGTCTAACACAACAATTTAAATTATCTCTGACATACATCGCCACTCCTCCACCCTTCCTGTTGACCCTATCAGTGTCGAATAGTTTGTAACCCTGAATGTTGCACTCGGAAGGCATTTCTCTATCTTTCAGGTTGAACCAGGTCTCTGTTATAGCAATAATATCTTATTACCTGCACTTGCAAGTAATCTTAGCTCATCTACCCGAGCTGGGAATCGAACGCAGACCCTCGCCGTGTGAAGTGAGAGCTTTAGCGATCAGGCTAAAGCTTTTGTAAATGCTTTTGTAAGTGTATTTTTGAGGGTATAAAAGGACTAGTCTACTTTACATTATTCCTTATGGGAATAAATTTGTTTGGTAATGGCACTTGAACAGCATTCTGGAACGAAAAAATCACGAAAACCGGGGGTCCACTGTACCTTTAAAAAGTTTTGAGAGTTTCACTACTCTCGGAGCCCAGCCCTTGGCCAGGCTCATCTGGTGCTTGCATGGTCAACCAGGCTGTTGCTGCTGGAGGCCCACTGCCCCATATATCCATCACAGCCTGGTTGATCTGGCAAATGGTGAAGATACTTGTCCAGTTTCCTCTTGAAGGCTTGTACACTTGTTCCAACCATGTCTCTGATATCTTCTGGTAAGATGTTGAATAGTCTGGGACCCCGAATATTGATACAGTGTTATCTTATTGTCCCCACCTCACCCCTGCTCCTCACTGGGTTTATTTTGCACTTCCTCCCATATCTCTCCTCTGCTCCAATGAGTACATGTTCAAGACTTGAAGGCGTTCCCAGTAATTTAGGGGCTTTACTGGCTCAATGTGAGCCATAAATGATCTCTGTATTTGTTGCAGTTCTGATATTTCTTCTGCTTTGAATGGGGCAGTCAGCACTGAGCAATATTCTAAATAAGGGAGCACTAGCGATTTGAAGAGTGTCACCACTGAAATGATTTCCCTTGTTCTGAAAGTTCTCGATATCCACCCCGTCATCTTCCTGGCTGTTGTGATCTTTGTTTTGTTATGGTTTTTAAAACAAAAGTCAGCTGACAATTATTCTCAGGTCTTTTACGAGTTCCTTTCATTCTATTTGGTGACCCTCTTGAGTTTTGTATACAGTGTTCCTTTTGAGTTCTTCATTCTTTCCATACCTAAGCAGCTGGAACTTATCACCATTGAACGTCATGTTGTTCTCCACTGCCAACTGGAAAACCCTGCTTATGTCTTCCTGTAATTTTTCAGCGTCCTCTACCATAGTGACTTTCATGCTTATTTTAGTGTTATCTGTAAATGATACAAAAGTGTGACGGGTGTTTTTATCTATGTCTGCTATGAGGCTGAGAAACAGCAGAGGTAGGTCCCAAGACAGTGCCTTGAGGCACTGAGCTTTCTATCTCGCTGATGATGGATCTTGCTCTGTTTACTACTATAGTGGTACACCAAATTTCATACTGCTCCCAACTAGAACAATTATGTAAGTGTATTATTGTAAGTGCTTTTGTAAGTGTATTTTTGGGGGTCTGAAACGGACTAATCTAATTTACATTATTCCTTATGGGATCAAATTCGTTCGGTAACGGTACTCGAACAGCCTTCTGGAACGAATAAAGTATGAAACTCGGGGTACCACTGTATTTTGTGTTGTGTGTTAGGAACCCATGAATAAAAATTCAAAATGAAAATCAAGCGTAATATAAAAGGGGCCTGGAGACATGACTAATGAAGAGAGAAAATGTTATTTTAGTGCCAGGAATGTCTGCATTCTTTATTTTGGCCCCTATTTTGAAATTGGCCTTGAATTTTGTGTGAAATTGGCCAAATTAGTAATTTCTGTTCACTTTTTTGTGTAATTGAAATAGGTAAATAGGCAATTTCTTGTATTCAATCGATAGAATAAAAGGAGTTCTGGCAAAATAGCTATGAGTTTGGTTGAGTGGAGCAAAGGAATTGGCACAAAATAGGGGCCAAAGTGGGCAAAATCTTTGGTGCAAATATCACTGAGACCACTAACTTCTTGAGAGCATAATTCCGTAAGTTTTTCATCAAATTTCATACTTTTGGTTTCATTACCATTGGAAAGAGATTCTCTATCAGTTCATAGGAATTTTTTTTTTTTAAATTTTTCGACACTATGAGGAAGTTTGTGAGCAGGCGTCTCAACACTTCCCAGATTTTGCAAAGCCTTTCTACCTAACAACTGATGCTATTTCCATCGGCATAGGTGCGGTCCTAGCATTTGCTAGCCGAGGCCTTACAAAGACTGAACGCAATTATACAGTAACTGAGCAAGAAGCCTTAGCAATAGTGTGGTCTTTAAAAATCTTCCGAGATATCATATATCAGTACCCTGTCCACGTCTTGACAGATCATGCTCCTCTAATACCATTATTCCAGAATAAACAACCCACTGGAAGACTAGCCAGATGGTCCTTGACTATCCAAGAGTTCAACCCTACCTTAGAACACTTACCTGGCAATTCAAATTTAGTTGCCGATGCTTTATAGTGTCATATTAGTGTAGTAACTGTAGATCCTACGTTTAGTGCCGAGGATGTAAAGAAGGCCCAAAGAACAGATCCCATGTGGTCTGGTGTGATTAGATTCCTGCTCCAGGAAGATCTCATTCTGACTGTGAAGCCACCAGCACCTATCAGTGAATTTGTCGTGAATCAAGACTTACTGTATTGAATAACCGAGCTGGGAACACCTAGTAGACATGTATACCAGTTAGTAATTCCACAGTCACTAGTGAAAGTAGCCTTACAGCTAGTTCATGACGCACCAGGTGTTGCACACCTTGGCATGGATCGTTCTGTTAAACAAGCTAGATTGAAGTACTTTTGGCCTCGTATGGCAATGGATATTACTGAGTATGTAAAGAAATGTAGTGTTTGTATGCAACATAAGGGCAATATCAATGGTCCCAATCCTATCCAAGTTTATCCCACTACTAGTGATCCATGGGAAAGAGTTGCAATAGATTTATTAACCCATTTTCAATGTATAATAAAAGGCAATAAACATGTGTGTGATGGTCGATCATTTCACCAGATAGTGAGAGTTAGTTCCTATCCCAGATAAGACTGCAGAGACAGTAACTAAAGCATTTAAGGAATGTATAATCTGTAGACATACCACTCCTAAATCCTTAGTGTCTGATAATGGAGGTGAGTTTTGTAATGAGATCTTAGAAAACCTATGTGCCTTGTATAAGATTACTAAATCAACCATTGCTTCCCACCATCCTGCCAGCAATGGTTTAGCAGAAAGAACCAATAAAAAAGTACTTGATGTCTTGAGAGCCACTGTCAATCCCAATAGTGCAACCTGGGATGAAGTTATACCTGATGCACAGTGTGCAGTAAATTCTGCCTATAATGCTTCTATAGGTGATAAGCAACATTATGCATTGTATGGTGTTGATAAGCATTTTCCTTATGAGTTGCTATATTCTAATCCGAAACCGTCTTATAATCCTGATGATTTCTTAGCAACTCGTACCAGCCGAGCTCAGTGTTTTCAGAAGAATCCGTGAAACACTTCATAAGTCAACAGCAGAATTTACTAGAGTAACTAATTCTCGAGCTAAACCGACTAAAATTAAAGTAGGTTCAAGAGTGATGCTCACTAATTTTAACAAGACTTCTGCAATGCCAAAGCTCGACCAAAAGGTTGTGGGTCCGTATCGAGTAGTCGAACATATCAATGGCAATAAGTATAAAGTCAGAGAATTAAGTACTGGTCAGTGTAAAGAATCGCATTTAGATCATATGAAGTTAGTATGTGACGAAGACGAAGTTTCTGACAACCAGACTGCTGTGAATGACAATGACAATCTGTCTGACCCTGTACCTTCGACTTCTAGTTGTGAGCCAGAGGAACAGCCTGAATGTCGTTACTCCTTGCGTACACGACAAGTATTGAGAACTCCTCAAGTTTCCTGTGTAAATACCTAGGCATGAGTTGTCAATTGCAAAAGATTTTGATCCACCCAGAGATGATAACCATTCTGCATATGTAAATCTTACCCTAGCAGAATTGGGGTTAAATGTAAATAGCCTGTATAATTAGATGATTGAGTTAAGATAATTTATCGACTGTGTGTTTTATTATCAGATGTTCAGTATCTGAAAAAAAAAAAAATGTTTTCATGTTCCCTCCAAGTTCTGAGTTTTAACAGTATGACCCGTGCGCGCCGAGTCTATCTTTTCTGTTAAAACTTCTTCCTTGTAAATATATTTATTCTTCCTAAGAATCTGTAGTGCATGAATACAGATCGATCGAACAATTTTATCAATTATAATTGTAATATAACTTTTAATGCATTACATTAAGAACCAGTATATTAACCCTTTGGGGGTCGACAGGCCTTCTCAGGAAAGTGTTCCTGGGGTCGAAATTTTTTTGGAAAAAAAAAAAATTAATTTTTCTTATGAAATGATTGAGAATCTTTTTCCGATCATAACGCCACCAAAATTATGAAATTTGATCGAAAACTAACGGAATTATGCTTTCGCGAAGTTAGCGGTAGCCATGACACTTACGCATCGGCGATTTTGCCCACTTTGAGCCCTATTTTCGACAAATTCCAATGTTTCAGGCTCCTAAAACTATAGCTATTTCGATAGAACTCAATTTGTTCTATCGATTGAGTACAAGAAACTGCCTATTTACCAATTTCATCTACCCAAAATAGTGGTCAGAAAATGGCAATTTTCCAATTTCACACAAATTTCAAACGATGCCAATTTCAAAATAGGGTCCAGAATAAACAAGGCAGACATTCCTGGCACTAAAATAACATGTTCTCTGTTCATTAGTCACGTCTCCAGGCCCCTGTTCCATTACTTTTGCTTTTCATTTTGAATTTTTATTCTCACAAAAAATAGAAGATTTACTGTTATGTATACAACTGCATCATTGTAAAAATGGTACAAATAATATCAGAGCACTTGTGCATGAATATAAGACTCGCCAGTTGATGTGTATTGGAGGCATGGTGTGATTTGTTTACTCTTAAACATAGTCAAAAATCGAACATTTTCGCTACTTTGAGCTCAATTTCAAGGTACTTGTCATTGTCATACCAATCAAAATCATCTCTATTTCTGTAATATAACTTCCATTCTATCAAAGGAGACCAAGAAAAAGAGAATACATCAATATATACCATACGAAAATCGACGGCAAAGTCTCTGTTTTAATCGAAAAAAACGGTCAGAGTTTTTTTTCTCTCATTATGCAGTGTGTACTGCAGGATTTTTTTTTATACTGCGCACACTGACCACACAGACCCATTCTTTCATATGTATGCCTACCAGACGTTTTCAGCTTAAATTGAGGCCGCTAGAATTTGGGCGTACTAGTACGGCACCAACCCCTGCTCGTAAAACGTACTAGTATGGCACCGACCCCCAAAGGGTTAAGAACCATTACCTTAAGACCCGTGATAGTAAGATCAGTTATTACTATCTATTCAGTTGATTCTATCCTGTTATAATCCTTTGATTAGTTCTAAGTTATACAGTGGACCCCCGAGTTTCGGTTATAATTCATTCCAAAAGGCTGTTCAAGTGCCATTACTGAACGAATTTGTTCCCTTAAGGAAAAATGTAAATTAGATTACTCCTTTCAGACCCCCAAAAATATACATACAAAAGCACTTACAATATTAAACTTACATAATTGTTCGATTTCCGAGGTGACCGAAACTCAGGGGTCCACTGTACAGTGGTCCCTCGGTTTTCGTGCATCTCCAAACTCGAACATTTATGTAAGTGTATTTTCGTAAGTGCTGTTGCAAGTGTATTTTTGGGGGTCTGAAATAGACTAACCTACGTGACATTATTTCTTAAGGAAGTAAATTCGTTCAGTAATGGCACTTGAGCAGCATTCTGGAACGAATTTTCGGCGAAAACCGAGGGACCACTGTATATGCGTTTGCTACTGTATAGAATCAGCCTAGAGTCACCTGCCTGTTCAACCTATAGAGTTGTATTGTATGTCGAGCCGCCATACGTAACATGGCCGAGCTGTCAGTAGTATGTACTGAAGCATATTGATATACTTGTGTAGTGTATTATAGTAATTCTAGCTATGTTATATTTGTGATCCCTTGTTACTTGTGACGTCAGAGACCCGCGCCATGTGAGCGCAGCATCAGAGGCCTATCTCTCACTCTCGGCATAGGCGTAGTACTGAACAGGAAGCTGGGCTCTCCCTTCTCACTGACTCATTCAATACCCTGTAACCACCCACCAGTGTGTTTCTATACAACCATAATTGCCCCCCCCCAATACCCACACGACAGAGGGGTAAAGCCTCTTCCTAGAAAAAAAATAAAAAATTATTTTAAACCCTTAACCCTTTCAGGGTCAGATCCCCTGATCTGAGAATTGCTCTCAGGGTCGAGGAATTTAACCCTTAAACGGTCCAAACGTATATACACGTTCCTACCGCTACAGCCTGAAACGTATATTTAAGTTTTATTTTTCCTGCCTCCAAATTTGGCACGATTGGCCTGAGATGCCTGGTCAGCATAGAATGGGTCTTAACACTCAGTGTGCGCCATATTAAAAAAATCTGGGACCACTTAGTACCTTGTGGGGCACCAGTTAAATTGAGCGCCAGCTAGAGCAAACACTGCAGCAAACACCAAGGATTCACAGATGTCATGTCCTTTTAAGAGGAAAGTGATGTCGGCAGGCTAGCCGGCTGGCTGGCCACCTGGCTGCCAGCAGCTGGCTTGCCAGCTGGGTACCTGATTGGCTGTCTCTATATCTGTCTGTATCTATCTGTCTCTCTGTCTCTATCTCACAGGAACACATACATAAATACAATTATACCTAGTGTAAATTACCTAGGATAACTCAAAAAATCCAGACAAAGTGTTATACTGTGCTTGGGATGTGCATAATACCAGTTGGTTCATGAGCTACTCACTGAGACAAGCAGACAGAAATAGGAGATGACACACAGGCAGACAGAAAGACACACACACAGACAGATACAGACAGACAAGTTTGAGTAACAAATAAAGCAAAGCAGTGTAAGCTCATCAAATGTCATCACTGTAATTACTGGACTGATAAGAAGAGATAAGACTACCCTCACCCCTCATCAAATGTCACCAGAGTCATTAGTGTAAGATAAGGCAGACACACATCTTACATAATGCTTCAAGGGAACTTTATTATTATTATTCTTTATTATTACTATTATTATTATTATGCACTATCATTATTATTATTAAGTACTATCATTATTATTATTATTTGAGTACAATTTCAGTACCTAATATTAGTGTCAGAACAAAGATTGGCTATGAAATTACAAGAACTACTATAAATTGTAATTATCAGAACATAAAAATTACATACAATAATAAAAGAGAAAAAAAGATATATCGGCAACAATTCTGCAAGCGGCAGGACTCCTGTTGCTGTCAGGTGAGCATCCAGTGCCAACTTCTCCACCTCATATCTCGGTAAGTACTGACCCTATTTTTTTTTATCCTATAACACTTAAAAAAAATGTGCTCTTCATTTCTATATATTTTTTTTTCTTCAAAATATTCAGGGCAGTAGCAGTAAGAACGTATATACATATACGTTTGGACCGTTTATTTTTATTTTTTCAAAATATTCGGGGCAGTAGCAGTAAGAACGTATATACATATACGTTTGGACCGTTAAGGGTTAAAAAAAGAAAAAATATTTTTTCTTTGAAATGATAGAGAATACTCTTCCAAAAATAATGAAACCAAAAATATGAAATTTGATGGAAAACTTGCAAAATTACATTCACACAAAGTTTGCGGTCTCGGCGATATTTACGCATCAGTGATTTCGCCCATTTTAGTCCTATTCTAGACTACTTCCATTGCTCCAGTCAACCAAACTCAGAGTTATTTCACTAATATTCCTTCCATTCTATAGAGCACAAAAAACCATCCAGTTACCTATTTCAACTATCCAATAAAGTCTTCAGAAATCAGTAAATTGGCCAATTTCACACAAAATTAAAAAACTGACAATTTATAAATAAGGTCCAAAACAAACACTAGACATAATTGCCACTAAAAAAATATTACCTCTGTTCATTAGTTATGTCTCCAGGCCTCTCCAAAATTATGCGTGCTTTGCATTTTGAATTTTTATTCACACAAAGAATAGAAGATTTACTGTTATGCAGTATTGTAATACAGTGGACCCCCGGTGTTCGTAGTCATCGGAGTTCGTAATATTCGGTGTTCGTAAAGTTTTTTCGTAAAAATATTGGTTCGGAGATCGTAATTCCGCTCGGTAATCGTAATTCGTCCCAGACGTGTACACCCGGCCCGAGCGGCCCTACGCACCATTCACAGTCAGTGTGCCATTGTTTACCAGCGAGTGAGGGTCACCCACACGTTCATACGATACATTTCGTCATTATTCCAATGTTTTTAGTGCTTGCAACTGCTAAATAAGCCACCATGGGCCCAAAGAAAGCTCCTAGTGCCAGCCCTGTGGAAAAAATTGTGGCTAGACTGTGTCCCAGAGGGATTTTGAAGGATTTGGGGCTAACCCTCAGGACTCTGTGCCTGTTGTGGAAACAATTGTGGCACTGGGGAAGTCCATGAGTTTGGAGGTTAGTGGCGAGGATGTGGAAGAGTTGGTGAAGGACCACAATGAAGAGCTAACCACTGCAGATCTGCAAGAGCTTCATCTGCAACAGCAACAGACCACAGCTCGGGAAATTGCTTCAGAGGAGGAGGAAGAGAGATGGAAGACGGTGCCTTCTTCAAAGATTAAGGACATTTGTTCCAAGTGGACTGAGGTGCAAAGATTTATGGATGATTTTCACCCTGACAAAGTGCCGTGTTGGCAACATGTACAATGACAATGTGGTGTCCCATTTTAGGCAAGTTTCAAAGAGACGCCAGACACAAGAGCTCTCTGGACAGTTATTTTGTGAGACAGGGGTCCAGTGACTCTCAAGCTGGTCCTAGTGGCATTAAAAAAACAAAGAAGGGAAGTAACCCCAGATAAGGACTTGTTACCTGATGTCTTTATGGAAGGGGATTCCTCTTCCAAACAATAACCAATCTTTCATCCTCTCCCCTCCTACCGTCTTCCACACATCAACAACTCTTCAATCAAGGTAATTGTCATGGTTTTATTGTTTTATTCTTCATGTCTCATTGTTTTCTGTGTAATTAAATGTATATTTAATGTAGAATTTTTTTTTGCTTTAATACTTTTGGGTGTCTGGAATGGATTAATTGAATTTCCATTATTTTTTATGGGAAAAATAGATTCGGAAATCGTAATATTCGGTTTTAGTCCCTCTCTCTGGAACGGATTAATTACGAAAACCAGGGTTCAACTAAAATTGTATAAATAATGTCAGTGCATTCTTAAACCCAAAACTGTCCAAACGTAGATCAACGTTCACTCGCGCAGTGCTCTGAATATTTTGAAAAAAAAAAAAGTTTTTTTTTTAAATGAAGAAGGCATTATTCTACACATTATAAGATAAAAAAAAATAAGGATCAGTACTTACCGAGATATAAGCCTGCGAAGTTGGCGCTGGATGCTCACCTGACGGCAACATGGAGTCCTGCCGCTTTGCAGAAGTGTTGCCGATATACCTTTTTTCTCATTTTTATATTTTATATCATTTTTATGTTCTGATAATTACAATTTATAGTAGTTCTTGTGATTTCATAGTAAATCTTTGTTCTGACACTAATATTAGGTACTGAAATTGTACTCAAATAGTCACAAACACAATGACACGTGAATATTTTCACCTGCCTTGGTCATTTACTATTGTCTAGAAATACGTATATACAAAGTACAGTGGACCCTCGGTTTTCGTTCACCTCCAAACTCGAACAATTATGTAAGTGCATTTTTGTAAGTTCTTTTGTAAGTGTATTTTTGGGGGTCTGAAATGACTAATCTAATTTACATTTGTCCTTATAGGAACAAATTCGTTCGGTAACGGCACTCAAACAGCATTATGGAAAGAATTTTCAACGAAAACCGAGAGTCCACTGTATTTATAGGTCCCAACAATGTTTTAGACACGCTGGAATATATATGAAACTCCTTGAAGCATGGTGAAAGACTGGGTGTCACTAAACTGCTGACATTGCAGCAGTGGTTTTCACTGTTACACATGTTAGGTAGTAGGTTGGTAGACAGCAACCACCCAGGGAGGTACTACCGTCCTGCCAGGTGACTGTGAAACAGAAACCTGAAACTGTTTTACATGATGGTAGGATTGCTGGTGTCTTTTTTCTGTCTCATAAACATGCAAGATTTCAGGTATGTCTTGTTACTTCTACTTACACTTAGGTCACACTACACATTCATGTACAAGCATATGTATATACACACACCCCTCTGGGTTTTCTTCTATTTTCTTACTAGCTCTTGTTCTTATTTCCTCTTATCTCCATGGGGAAGTGGAACAGAATTCTTCCTCCGTAAGCCATGCGTGTCGTAAGAGGCGACTAAAATGCCGGGTGCAAGGGGCTAGTAACCCCTTCTCCTGTATATATTACTAAATGTAAAAGGAGAAACTTTCGTTTTTTCTTTTGGGCCACCCTGCTTCGGTGGGAAACGGCCGACGTGTTGAAAGAAGAAGAAGAAACACGCTGGATAACAGGTATATCTAGCTACTTCTACTTACACTTTAGGTCACACTACACTGGCATGCACATGCATATATATACATACACATATCTAGGTTTTTCTTCTTTTTCTTAATAGCTCTTGTTCTTTTTATTTTCTCTATTGTCCACGGGGAAGTGGAAAAGAATCTTTCCTCCGTAAGCAATGCGTGTCGTATGAGGCGACTAAAATGCCGGGAGCAATGGGCTAGTAACCCCTTCTCCTATACAAATTTACTAAAAAAGAGAAGAAGAAAAACTTTATAAAACTGGGTTGTTTGAATGTGCGTGGATGTAGTGCGGATGATAAGAAAGAGATGATTGCCGATGTTATGAATGAAAAGAAGTTGGATGTCCTGGCCCTAAGCGAAACAAAGCTGAAGGGGTAGGCGAGTTTCAGTGGGGAGAAATAAATGGGATTAAGTCAGGAGTATCTGAGAGAGTTAGAGCTAAGGAAGGGGTAGCAATAATGTTGAAGGATCAGTTATGGAAGGAAAAGAGGGAATATGAATGTGTAAATTCAAGAATTATGTGGATTAAAATAAGGGTCGGATGCGAAAAGTGGGTCATAATAAGCGTGTATGCACCTGGAGAAGAGAGAGGAGAAGGAGAGAATTTTGGGAGATGTTAAGCGAATGTATAGGAACTTTTGAACCAAATGAGAGAGTAATTGTGGTAGGGGACCTAAATGCTAAAGTGGGAGAAACATGCAGAGAGGGTGTAGTAGGTAAGTTTGGGGTGCCAGGTGTAAATGATAATGGGATCCCTTTGATTGAACTTTGTATAGAAAGGGGTTTAGTTATAGGTAATACATATTTTAAGAAAAAGAGGATAAATAAGTATACAAGATATGATGTAGGGCGTAATGACAGTAGTTTGTTGGACTATGTATTGGTAGATAAAAGACTGTTGAGTAGACTTAGGATGTACATGTTTATAGAGAGCCACAGATATATCAGATCACTTTTTAGTTATAGTTACAGTGGGAGTAAAGGTAGATGGGATACAAGGAAAATAGAATCAGTAAGTAAGAGAGAGTGAAGGTTTATAAACTAAAAGAGGAGGCAGTTAGGGTAAGATATAAACAACTATTGGAGGATAGATGGGCTAGTGAGAGTGTAGGCAATGGGGTCGAAGATGTATGGGGTAGATTTAAAAATGTAGTGTTAGAGTGTTCAGCAGAAGTTTGTGGTTACAGGCGAGTAGGTGCGGGAGGGAAGAGGAGCGATTGGTGGAATGATGATGTAAAGAGAGTAGTAAGGGAGAAAAAGTTAGCATATGAGAGGTTTTTACAAAGTAGAAGTGATGCAAGGAGGGAAGAGTATATGGAGAGAAAAAGAGAGGTTAAAAGAGTGGTGAAGCAATGTAAAAAGAGAGCAAATGAGAGTGTGTGTGAGATGTTATCAGCAAATTTTGTTGAAAATAAGAAAAAGTTTTGGAATGAGATTAATAAGTTGAGGAAGCCTAGAGAACAAATGGATTTGACAGTTAAAAATAGGAGAGGAGAGTTATTAAATGGAGAGTTAGAGGTATCGGGAAGATGGAGAGAATATTTTGAGGAGTTGTTAAATGTTGATGAAGACAGGGAAGCTGTGATTTCGTGTGTAGGGCAAGGAGAAATAACATCTTGTAGGAGTGTGGAAGAGCCAGTTGTGGGTGTAGGGACAGTTCGTGAGGCAGTGGGTAGAATGAAAGGGGGTAAGGCAGCTGGGATTGATGGGATAAAGATAGATATGTTAAAAGCAGGTGGGGATATAGTTTTGGAGTGGTTGGTGCTATTATTTAATAAATGTATGGAAGAGGGTAAGGTACCTAGGGATTGGCAGAGAGCGTGTATTGTTCCTTTGTATAAAGGCAAAGGGGACAAAAGAGAGTGCAAAAATTATAGGGGAATAAGTCTGTTGAGTGTACCTGGTAAAGTGTATGGTAGAGTTATTATTGAAAGAATTAGAAGTAAGACAGAAAGCAGGATAGCAGATGAACAAGGGGGCTTTAGGAAAGGTAGGGGGTGTGTAGACCAAGTGTTTACAGTGAAACATATAGGTGAACAGTATTGGATAAAGGTAAAGATGTTTTTGTGGCATTTAGGGATTTGGAAAAGGCATATGATAGGGTAGATAGGGGGGCAATGTGGCAGATGTTGCAGGTGTATGGAATAGGAGGAAGGTTACTGAAAGCAGTGAAGAGTTTTTATGAGGATAGTGAGGCTCAGGTTAGAGTGTGTAGGAGGGAAGGGACTATTTCCCAGTAAAAGTGGGCCTTAGACAAGGATGTGTGATGTCACCGTGGTTGTTCAATATATTTATAGATGGGGTTGTAAGAGAAGTGAATGCGAGGGTCTTGGCAAAAGGTGTGGGACTAAAAGATAAAGAAGCAAATACAAAGTGGGAGTTGTCACAGTTGCTTTTTGCTGATGACACTGTGCTTTTGGGAGATTCTGAAGAGAAGTTGCAGAGGTTGGTGGATGAATTTGGTAGGGTGTGTAAAAGAAGAAAATTGAAAGTGAATATAGGAAAGAGTAAGGTGATGAGGATAACAAAAAGAATAGGTGACGAAAGATTGGATATCAGATTGGAGGGAGAGAGTATGGAGGAGGTGAATGTATTCAGATATTTGGGAGTGGACATGTCAGCAGATGGGTCTATGAAGGATGAGGTGAATCATAGAATTGATGAGGGGAAAAGGGTGAGTGGAGCACTTTGGAGTCTGTAGAGACAAAGAACTTTGTCCATGGAAGTAAAGAGGGGAATGTATGAGAGTATAGTTATACCAACGCTCTTATATGGGTGTGAAGCATGGGTGATGAATGTTGCAACGAGGAGAAGGCTGGAGGCAGTGGAGATGTCGTGTCTGAGGTCAATGTGTGGTGTGAATATAATGCAGAGAATTCGGAGTTTGGAAATTAGGAGGAGGTGCGGATTACCAAAACGATTGTCCAGAGAGCTGAGGAGGGGTTGTTGAGGTGGTTTGGACATGTAGAGAGAATGGAACGAGACAGAGTGACTTCGAGAGTGTATAAATCTGTAGTGGAGGGAAGGCGGGGTAGGGGTCGGCCTAGGAAAGGTTGGAGGGAGGGTAAAGAAGTTTTGTGTGCGAGGGCTTGGACTTCCAGCAAGCATGTGTGAGCGTATTTGATAGGAGTGAATGGAGGCACATGGTTTTTAATACTTGACGTGCTGTTGGAGTGTGAGCAAAGTAACATTTATGAAGGGATTCAGGGAAACCGGCAGGCCGGACTTGAGTTCTGGAGATGGGAAGTACAGTGCCGGCACTCTGAAGGAGGGGTGTTAATGTTGCAGTTTTATAACTGTAGTGTAAAGCACCCCTCTGGCAAGACAGTGATGGAGTGAATGATGAAAGTTTTTATTTTTCGGGCCACCCTGCCTTGGTGGGAATTGGCCGATGTGTTAATAAAAAAAAAAATAATAAAACATAAACATGTCTGTCTGTCTAGCTCTGTCTGCTTATCTGTCTTTCTGTCTGCCTGTGTGTGTCTGTCTTTCTGTCTGTCTTGCCTTTATGTGTCTGCCTTTATGTGTCTGTCTTTCTGTCTGCTTGTGTGCGTCTTTCTGTCTGTTTGTCTCTTTGTCTCAGAGTGGCGCTCATGAACCAACAGTTATTACACAGGATGCAGTCACGTCTGATTTCCGATAAGTGAACAGGGTATTACTTGACAGTCATGTGTATTATGCCTTATATCTACAAGCACAGTATATAGCACAGGATTTTTGGGGTTATCCCAGGTAATTTACACTATGTATGATAACTGTACTTATGAGTACATGACTCACGAAATCATAATGACACGATTGCAAACAAACCTTACCACAGGTGGGATTCGAACCCGCGGTCTAAGAGTCTCAAAACTCCAGACCATCACGTAAGCCACTGGGCCAGCTAGCTTCAATAAGATTCATCCAACTAGGTATATTTCTACACCATAGGAAGGTTAGCGTAGGCACTACTGTGTCCACAAATGAACGTTTTTTACAGACAAATCTCCCGCTAGCATTGCTGTGACGAACTCTAGCTCAAGTCCCCTTCAAAGCCGTCAACAGAAGGACTTGAGCTAGAATTCGTCACGGCCATGCTAGCGGGAGATTCGTCAGTAAAAACTTGCATTTGTGGACACAGTGGTGCCTATGATAAACTTCCTACGTTGTATAAATATACCTAGTTGGATGAATCTTATTGAAACTAGCTGGCCCAGTGGCTTACGCGACGGTCTGGAGTTTTGAGACTCTCTGACTGCGGGTTCGAACCCCACCAGTGGTATGTTTTGTACTTGTGTACCTGTGAGAGAGAGACAGAGATTGACAGATAGACAGAGATAGAGATAGACAGACAGATACAGATGAAGAGACAGCCAAAGTCAGTCAGTCAGCCAGACAGCCACAGCCAGCCAGCCACCCAGCCAACCAGCCAGCCAGCCAGCCAGCCAACAGGCCAGCCAGCCAACAGGCCAGCCAGCCAACAGGCCAGCCAGCCAACAGGCCAGCCAGCCAACAGGCCAGCCAGCCAACAGGCCAGCCAGCCAACAGGCCAGCCAGCCAGCCAGCCAGCCAGCCAGCCTGACAAATACATATTACACGTGTTCCAGAATCGTTTCTCTTTACTTAGGGCATAGGTTATAGGACATTCTGGCAGGATGACACTGCCAGTGGTATCAAAAATGAAAGGATGTTACACAAATGTTGCGCATGGGTCATTATCGAGGTTTTTGATATTTCCTCGATCACTTGTGGTCACATCCATCTCACAGAAACTAAACTTTGGATCAACATCACTTTCCTCTTAAAAGGAGAATGTTAATATGACATGACATCAGTGAATCCATGGTGTTTGCCACGCTATTTGCTCTAGCTGGCGCTCAATTGAACTGGTGATCCCACAAGGTACTAAGTGGTCCAAGATTTTTTTAATACTGTGCACACTGAGTGCGCAGACCCCTTCTCTCATGTCTAGGCGACTCAGGCCTATCGCACCAAATTTGAAGGCATGAAAAGTAAAATGTTGATCTACATTCGAAGCGCTACGCAAGTGAATGTAGATCTATGTTTGCACAGTTTAAGGGTTAAATGTGTATTAGACCAACCAGTTGAATGAGTATTGGATGAGTGACAAAATTTTTGTACTCTGGAATATCGGCAAAAATCAAACATTTCCGCTACTTTCAGCTAAATTTCAAGCTACTTTGTCCTGGAACCAATCAAAATCATCTCTATTTCTGTAATATGTCTTCCATTCTAACAAATGAGACCGAGAAACCTAGAATACAACCATAAAATCCATACAAAAATACAGCCTTTCCTTACTTAGCAAGCTGATTTCCTCTTTTCTGTTTATTACAATATACAGTACACTGCTGTATAAATATTTAAAAATATACTAAAAATGTTATAAATGGTGCAAAGGTGACATTAAAACAATATCAAAGATGGCTGACACAAACCCACCATCATTATACTGTAGTATGTTCCTTGCTTAGCGACGAATTAATTTACAAACGTGGTCTTAGGAACGGAACTCTGTCGTTAAGTGAGGAGAGGCTGTACACCACAAAGTCAGTGTTTTAAATCAAAAACACTGTCATAGTTTATTATTCCCATTTTTTTATGTGTTGAACACTTACTGCAAAGACCCATTCTCTCATATCAATGCCCAAATTTACCACTCACAGCTTATCTAAGCGAGCTGAGCTCATGGCTTAATATAGGACCGACCAGGGCTTCAAAGATGTAGTACTACAGGCCCCACCCTCAAAGGGTTAAGGCAGGTTGACTCCAAAGAGGATTTTTTTATCAATTTAAAAAATTCTGGCTTTCTATTTAAGTATAATTGTATAATACCAGAGCTAAACAGGCATTTGCCAATAATGATTTCAGTTGATAGCAAAACATTACAGCAATGATACAGCATCAAACATTTACACATACCTTTGGTACAGGATCCAATAGAGAAGCTTTGAGACCAGGAATGATACCTGGCAGGTAAGGCTGAAGATCTTTCTGGTCAGTCAGGGAGTACATGTTGCCAATGATTTGAGCTGCCATCTTCCGCACCTACAACACATAATAAAGTTATACTTAACCAATCTGTTAACATGTGCATTTTCTGTTATACTAAAGAAGAGG
Organism: Cherax destructor; assembly: GCA_009830355.1. NCBI lineage: Eukaryota > Metazoa > Arthropoda > Malacostraca > Decapoda > Parastacidae > Cherax > Cherax destructor. Next base: position 16,894 of record WNWK01008134.1, read on the forward strand.
GAAATACCTAACAATGCATCCATGAATGATACATGAGGGCCTGGTTTACACACTGTACACTGCAATAGCTTACTGGAGTTCATGAATAAATCCAGTAAACAGTAAAAGAACCATAAACACAATAAAAAAACAGTGTGTTACCAGCAGAAATATTACTGGCACAAAGACAAAAAATTTAAAATAGATAAGTGAACTACAATCTCCTGCAAATTCTATCATAACTGGCTTATGATGGCTATGTCAACCTGCAGACAGCTACAACAAACAATCTAGCTGACCAGACAACCAACAAGGATGCCTGGCCTGAGGGTGGGCTGCTTGTTTACACCCTTCAAAAATGGTCACAGGCATGTCAGAACTAAAGCTTTTAAGAAAATTCAGAAAAATTCTTGTTTGAAATAAGCATGAACGAGGTATTATAATCTTAGTACTAAATAAATACCACAGCATAGCTGTCAGGAAAATAATTTGGCTATTTACAAATATTTGATTACAGTGGACCCCCGAGTTTCGTAAAAACTTCACTCCTGAAGTCTGCTCAAGCACCATTAACGAACGAATTTACTCCCTTAAGGAAAAATGTCACGTAGGTTAGTCTATTTCAGACCCCCAAAAATACACTTCCACAAGCACTTACAATATTATACGTACATAATTGTACGATTTCCGGGGTTTACGAAACTCGGGGGTCCACTGTATTTTGTAAGCCTTATTTCAAACTTTGGCTTTGGCGAGAAGAGTAAATTAAAATAACCAAAAAAATTACTTAATTGTCCTTTGAAAATAAGTTTCTCAATGCATACAGAAAAGGCATTCCTTTGATATACCTCTGATGAGTTTCTCAACATTTACAGAGCAGGCATTCCCTTGATATACGTACCTCTGATGAATCTTGAGTTTTTTAACTCCTGGAACCTACATGGTGCAATTTTCCACTGATCTCACTCACCTTAGAGAGGGTAGGGGTACCTGTGTCCCCCCCAGGGGTTACCATGACTTGGTACCCCCACACAGTGGAGGTAAATGGGGGTTGTTTAATGGACTCTCCTTTGGAGAAGCCGTGAAATGCCGGATCACCTTTATGACATATCTGAGCGACAAAGATGCCAAGAGATGAGACCTTACATCGACAGGTCTTGGGGACTTTGAAATTCTAAATGTAATAGTGACTAGAATTCTCACACATCAAGAGCATTTGATTAGTGCTCATTACTTGCCATCTTGGTCAACCTGGACTAGGGCCTGGCTCCAGGCATTCAGTTTGAAAGCCTGGTGCATCAGTCATCAAACCAAACATCATGTAAGGTGTTCACTATGTCCAGTGAAGGGTGTACACAACACTACTGCAGACCCATAACTTTAATGGTGCTTCAATGCCCAGTTAAGGGCAGCAGTGTGAGAGTACTGGAGTTTCATTTAAGTGATTTGTGGATTTCTGGATCTAAGCCAGAATTCACAGTCAAAGGAAATGAACATGACTTTGTGATGTCACTAGTACTGCTATTTGGTGGTTCATTTTACACCCTTGTTCAGTATAGACTGCAATCCATAATCTCATTCAAAGTAGGTAGAGACCTAGAGTAAGCAAAGTGGTAGTGGTTCAAATTAATGGAAGTCTCAAAGCAGGTTAAGTGTCAGCCGAGAGATAAGAACCGATGAGGCTTGCTCGACATTTGTCGATGGCACCAGGTGTCATCAAGGACATCAGATTGGTAACCAGGGTACAGTATCTTAGTGGTAGGTAGAATTACTGACAATATGTTAAGTAAAAAGACACAAGTGCAACTAATGTGACATTTTATTGTGGCAACGTTTTCCTCTCCAGGAGCTTTGTCAAGTTGATACAAACAATACATGGACACAGAGGATATATACAGGAACAGAGTGAGGTGCAAAGCATAATATGATTGTTGTAGGTAGTAGTAGTAGTAGTACATGTGGTGGTAGGAGCAGGAGGAAGAGAAGCGGCAGCAAGGGCAGCAGCAGCAGCACCAGTACCAGCAGCACCAGCAGCAGCAGCATTATAACAACTACTACTACTACCTACAATCATATTATGCTTTGCACCTCACTCTGTACCTATATACCCTCTGTGTCCATGTATTTTTTGTAATAGCTTGACAAAGCTCCTGTAGAGTGAAATGCTTCCACAATTAAATGTCACATTAGTTGTACATGAGTCCTTTTACATAACATGCTTAGTGGTGTCAAAAGAAAAGTCCACACAAATAGCTAAACTTGGGATGGCTAGGGTTCAGCATTTGCTCGACTGATGAGATGACCGATCATTAATATCAGTCAAGAACCCCTAACTAGCAACAACAGCCCAGCATTGGGCCCGACTATCATGCTCTTGTAAGCTTCTTTAACATTTCACGCTCATGTCTCTCTTGTGGGTGAGGTGCAAGAATGAGTGTTGGTAACGTGTTAATTGTAATGAGGATCTTTGCTCCTATGGCCCAGTATCAGACCAAGACTTCTAAAATGGAGAGGAAATAATACAAATAAGAAGGAAGTAAACATCAGTGTACAATCGTTTTTACAAATATACAGGCTTCCATATCCATGAATTTTGATTATCCAATTTTTTACTGAAGGGCAATTAACAAATAGATTTAATTATACAATGCTCTTTTTGTTTATTTAATAGCTTTTCCATACCCAAAACTCTATTTATTCTGTTCATTATTTATCAATATTAATCAAATTAGAATGATTTAATACAGAGACATGGTCTCCATAAACACAAACACAAACTTGAAAACAATTTGCGATGAAGATAATTTTGTAATATTTGCTGTTTAGAGTTTCCTGGAAGCTTTAAAAATGTAACCCCCAGAATCTGTAGGGAGGACTCTCTGAAGAATATAAGAGGAAGATGGTAAGATTTAACTGCCATTTTAAGGCTCTTGAGAGAAAAAGAAGAGATCAGCCATCCTGCCAAATACAAAACATTTACCATGATATCATTTCAAACTAATATTACAGTACAGTATCACCTCCCTGGATAGTTATTACCCAGGCATGCAGGAAGTGTAGCAGGCATGCAGGGAGTGTAGCAGGCATGCAGGGAGTGTAGCAGGCATGCAGGGAGTGTAGCAGGCATGCAGGGAGTGTAGCAGGCATGCAGGGAGTGTAGCAGGCATGCAGGCATGCTGTCTGTCTGTTCTGTCTGTCTGTATTGTCTGTCTGTATTTGTCTGTCTGTATTTGTCTGTCTGTATCTGTCTGTATCTGTCTGTCTGTCTGTATCCGTCTGTCTGTATCCGTCTGTCTGTATCCGTCTGTCTGTATCTTTCTATCTGTATCTGTCTGTCTGTATCTGTCTGTATCTGTATGTCTGTATCTGTCTGTCTGTATCTTTCTATCTGTATCTTTCTATCTGTATCTGTCTGTCTGTATCTTTCTATCTGTATTTTTCTCTGTCTGTCTGTATCTGTCTGTCTCTGTCTGTCTGTATGTCTGTATCTGTCTGTCTGTATCTGTCTGTTCTGTATCTGTCTGTATGTCTGTATCTGTCTGTCTGTCTGTATCTGTCTGTCTGTATCTGTATCTGTCTGTCTGTATCTGTATCTGTCTGTCTGTATCTGTCTGTCTGTATCTGTCTGTCTGTATCTGTCTGTCTGTATCTGTCTGTCTGTATCTGTCTGTCTGTATCTGTCGTCTGTATTGTCTGTCTGTATCTGTTCTGTCTGTATCTGTTTGTCTGTCTGTATCTGTATTGTCTGTCTGTATCTGTCTGTCTGTCTGTATTGTCTGTTCTGTCTGTCTGTCTGTATCTGTCTGTCTGTCTGTATCTTGTCTGTCTGTCTGTCTTCTATCTGTATCTGTCTGTCTGTATCTGTCTGTTCTGTTGTCTGTATCTGTCTGTCTGTATCTTTCTATCTGTATCTTTCTATCTGTATCTGTCTGTCTGTATCTTTCTATCTGTTTTCTTCTGTCTGTCTGTATCTGTCTGTCTGTCTGTCTGTCTGTCTGTCTCTGTCTGTCTGTCTGTCTGTATTCTGTCTGTCTGTCTGTATCTGTCTGTCTGTCTGTATCTGTATCTGTCTGTCTGTCATCTCGCTTATTCTGTACTCTGTATCTGTCTTGTCTGTTCGTTGTCTGTATCTCGTCTGTTGTCTCTGTCTCGTCGTCATTGCCACGTCTGTATCTGCTGTCGTATCTGTCTGTCTGTATCTGTCTGTCTGTATCTCGTTGTCTGTATCTTTGTCTGTATATGTTCTGTCTGTCTTGTATCTGTCTGTATTGCTGTCTGTCTGTATCTGTCTGTCTGTCTGTATCTGTCTGTATCTGTCTGTCTGTCTGTATCTGTCTGTCTGTCTGTCTGTCTGTATCTGTCTGTCTGTATCTGTCTGTCTGTATCTGTCTGTCTGTATCTGTCTGTATCTGTCTGTCTGTCTGTATCTGTCTGTCTGTCTGTCTGTCTGTATCTGTCTGTCTGTATCTGTCTGTCTGTATATGTCTGTCTGTCTGTCTGTATCTGTATTTGTCTGTCTGTATCTGGATTTGTCTGTCTGTATCTGTATTTGTCTGTCTGTATCTGTATTTGTCTGTCTGTATCTGGATTTGTCTGTCTATGTGTTTGTCTGTCTGTCTGTATCTGTCTGTCTGTCTGTATCTGTCTGTCTGTCTGTGTCTGTCTGTCTGTATCTGTCTGTCTGTCTGTATCTGTCTGTCTGTCTGTATCTGTCTGTCTGTCTGTATCTGTCTGTCTGTCTGTATCTGTCTGTCTGTCTGTATCTGTCTGTCTGTTTGTCTAGCTCTGCTTATGTCTGTAACTCTGCTTATCTGTCTTTCTGTGTGTGTGTCTTTCCGTCTGCTTGTCTCAGTCTCAGAGTGCGGCTCATAAGCCAACAGGTATTATACACGATGCAGAAGTGACGATGCGTATTACTTGCCAGTCATGCTTATTGTGTCTTATATCTACAAGCATTGTATAGCACTTTGTCTGTTATTTTTGGGTTATCCTATGTAATTTACACTGTACTTATGTGGACATGTGAGAGACAGACAGAGATGTAGGACATATAGATATAGTTATATAGACAGACAAAGATATAGACAGATAGAGATATAGACAGATAGACAGAGTTATAGAGAGACAGCCAAAGCCAGCCAGCCTGCCGAATACATAAGAACATAAGAAGGAACACTGCAGCAGGCCTACTGCCCATGCAAGGCAGGTCCATGTCACACCCCAGCTTAGACCAATGACCCACCTAGTCAGGTCACATCCTCTGAAGGAAGGAGCATGGCATCAGACCTAGTAGCACAAGCTAGTCAGGTCCAACTCACACCCACTCATGTATTTATCTAACCTATTTTTACTTTCCTCTTATAAGGGGAGTGTTAATGTGACATGACATCAGTGAATACCTGGTGTTTGCCACACTATTTGCTATAGCTGGAGCTCAATTGAACTGGTGCTCCCACAAGGTACTAAGTGGTCCCAGATTCTTTTAATACTGCGCACACTGAGGGTGCAGATCCATTCTCTCATGTCTAGGCGACTCAGGCCTATCGCAATAAATTTGAAGGAATGAAAAATAAAACGTAGATCTACGTTCGGAGCAGTACGCACGTGAATGTATATCTACGTTTGGACAGTTTAAGGGTTAAAAAAATTAATTTTTTGTGAATATTTTTGGGTGGAACAGATTAATTGTATTTACATTATTTCTTATGAGAAATAAGGTTTCGACTTTCGAGCAATTCGAGTTAAGGTCTAGCTCCTGGAACGGATTATGACAAAGTCGAGGGACCACTGTATGTACAAACATTCACTGTATGTATAAACCCCTAGGTCTGCAGTGTTTTAAATGAATGTTAAAAAATCTATGTATTTCCTGCAGGGTCTTCCATCAACAACCATTGTTAACATTTACTAGTTTTTTTATTTTTGTGAATGGATATGTGGGCCAGCAGGCCACCAGCAGTAACAACCTGGTTGACCAGGCAAGCAGCAGACAAGCCTGGCACAGGGGATAGGGTGCAAGAGTAGGAAAACACTCAAAGGCCTTCAAAAGTGTATTTCAGCTAACAATGTCTGTGAATTTGAAGTACTGAATGTAGAGGATTACAATGAATGACAACTATGTACACTGAAAGTGAAGTGACATACCTCAGTTGAACGATCCTGGAATGCTCTTTGTACTACAGGCATGATAAGAGCCAAGGATGGAGCATCAATAAAGTGAACAAACTTGGTCTCCAGTAATGTTTGTAAGCAAGTTGATGTGTTTTTGGTGGGATCTTGAAGAGCTGCTAACAATACTGGCACAATGGCTGAAATGATGAAAATATCAAGAAATTTATTATATTTTCCTTATATTCATTATGCATAGAATTTGTAGTGTGGAAATTAGGTGTGGAGTTACAAAAAGTATTATTCAGAGGGCTGAAGAGGGATTAAGGTAGTTTGGTCATTTAGAGAGGATGAAGCAAATCATGACTTGGACGGTGTATAAATCTGTAGTGGAGGGGTATGGGTCGTCCTAGGAAAGAATGGAGGGGATAAGAGGTTTTGTATGCAAGGGGCCTGGACATGCAGCAGGCATGTGTGAGCATGACAGATGAGAGTGAATGGAGATGAATGGTTTTTGGGACCTGATGAGCTGCTGGAGTTTGAACAGGGTAATAATTTGTGAAGGAATTCAGGGAAACCAGTTAGTCGGACTTGAGTCCTGGAGGTGGGAAGTACAATTGCTGCACTTTAAAGGAGGGGTTTGAGATCTGACATTGATGATGGTAGTGATGGAACAACTAGAACACTACCATAATCTGACACTGATGATGGTAGTTATAAAACACCTAGAACAACACTACCATGATCTAACATTGATGATGGTAGGACACACTAGAGTTAGGTAAAAGTTAATATCGTCTGCTGTGTGCAGAAAGTATTTTTTACTAATACAGTGGACCCCCGGTTAACGGCGATAATTCGTTTGAGAATGCTGTTCGAGTGCCGTTACCGAACGAATTTATTCCCATAAGGAATAATGTAAATTAGATTAGTCCTTTTAGACCCCCAAAAATACACTTACAAAAGCACTTACAAAAATACACTTACATAATGGGTCGAGTTTTGAGCAGTACGTAAACCGGGGGTCCACTGTATATTTCAAGTATAATTTACTAGTTCATAGACGTATTTTTACTAGCATATTTCAATTAGCATTTACTAGTTTATAGTTATATTTTTATAACTATAAACTAGGATAACAAAAAAATTAGGAGACGAAAGATTGGAGGGAGGGAGAGACTATGGAGGAGGTGAATGTATTCAGATACTGTATTTGGCAGTGGACGTGTCAGCGGATGGGTCTATGAAAGATGAGATAAATCATATTGATGAGGGAAAAAAGGTGAGTGGTGCACTGAGGAGTTTGTGGAGACAAAGAACTTTATCCATGAAAGCAGAGGGGTGAATGTACAAGAGTATAGTTATACCAACACTCTTGTATGGGTGTGAGGCATGGGTTGTGAATGTTGCAACAAGGAGAAGGCTGGAGGCAATGGAGATGTCATGTCTGAGGGCAAAGTGTGGTGTGAATATAATGCAGAGAATTTGTAGTTTGGAAATTAGGAGGTGCGGGATTACCAAAACTATTATCCAGAGGGCTGAGAAGGGGTTGTTGAGGTGGTTCGGAAATGTAGAGAGGAAGGAACAAAATAGAATGACTTCGTGTGTGTATAAATCTATAGTAGAGGGAAGGCGGGGCAGGGATCGGCCTAGGAAAGGTTGGAGGGAGGAGGTAAAGGAGGTTTTGTGTGCGAGGGCCTTGGCCTTCCAGCAAGCATGTGTGAGCGTATTTGACAGGAGTGAATGGAGACAAATGGTTTTTAGGACTTGACGTGCTGTTGGAGTGTAAGCAAGGTAACATTTATGAAGGGATTCAGGGAATTGGCAGGCTGGACTTGAGTCCTGGAGATGGAAAGTAGTGTCTGCACTCTGAAGGAGGGGTGTTAATGTTGCAGTTTTATAACTGTAGCGTAAGCACGACTCTGGCAAGACAGTGATGGAGTGAATAATGATGAAAGTTTTTCTTTTTTGGGCCACCCTGCCTTGATGGGAAACAGCCGATGTGTTAATAAATAAATAAAATAGTATATTTCAAGATGCATTTACTAGTTCACAGTTGTGTTGGTCAGGATCCATAATAACACATAAAATAATAATGGTTTATATTTGTAAATAGTATGTTTTTTCAAGAAAATCTTTCTAAGAAAACTCATTATCTCGATAAGTTGAGCAGAGAATGAACAGCATAATGAACAATGTAATAAACAATGTAATGAACAGTGTAATGAACAGTGAAATTAATAGTGTAATAAACAATATAATAAACAGTTTCATAAATGCCATAATGAACAGTGACTAAGATAAACTCTTACCATCAAACATAAGTCACTTAGTTTTCTAGTAAACTGTAGTTCAAAAACTAAGATGCAACACTTAATATTTTTATTAAAAAAAATTAATGAGAACAAAAGATGTTAAATGAATGATTGCATTATATATGATGATGCAGTAAAGCCAGGCAAGTGAAAGACACAGTTAATGGAGACAATGATGATGTAGAAAATGATTTATAAGATATAATTACCTTGGATCTCTGGGTTCCTGATAACAGAGCCGATCAATCTGAGTGCCTGACCGCCTGCTCTCTGTACTTTCATGTGAGAATCACTAAGAACTTCAATCAACCTAGGCACAATGGATGGAAGGCACGATGATAGCTGCTTGGGGGCACAGAAAGCCATGTTACCCAACAGTTCAACTGATCCTGAAACATGAAGACAAGCTCAGTCAGTCAGTGGCATCTCTCAATAAATTCATCATACTTACAATAACCAACCTGTAATACACGGCAGCCAATACGTATTTTAAATTAAGCTAACTATTGCAACAATGTTAATTAAAATATTTAGTAGTGTTGCACAACCTGTCATAAGAACATAAGAAAGAAGGAACACTGCAGCAGGCCTACTGGCCCATGCGAGGCAGGTCCAAGTCTCCCACCGGCATAAACCAATGCCCCGACCCAGCCAGGTCAGGTTACATTCACTTAAGGAAGGAGCACGGCATCTGACCTAGTAGCACAAACTAGTCAGGTCCAACTCACACCCACCCATATATTTATCTAGCCTATTTTTAAAACTACACAACGTTTTAGCCTCTATAACTGTACTCGGGAGTTTGTTCCACTCATCGACAACTCTATTACCAAACCAATGCTTTCCTATATCCTTCCTGAATCTGAATTTATCCAACTTAAAGCCATTGCTGCGAGTCCTGTCAATACTAGATATTTTTAGCACGCTATTTACATCACCTTTATTTATTCCTGTTTTCCATTTATACACATGTAGTACAAGTTGCACTGCCTGTCATAAAGTAGTACAAGTTGCACTGCCTGTCATAAAGTAGTACAAGTTGCACTGCCTGTCATAAAGTAGTACAAGTTGCACTGCCTGTCATAAAGTAGTACAAGTTGCACTGCCTGTCATAAAGTAGTACAAGTTGCACTGCCTGTCATAAAGTAGTACAAGTTGCACTGCCTGTCATAAAGTAGTACAAGTTGCACTGCCTGTCATAAAGTAGTACATGTTGCACTGTCATCAAGTACTACATGTTGCACTGTCATTAAATAGTACCACATCTTGCACTGTCAACAAGTAGTAACACATGTTGCACTGTCATCAAGTAGTACCACATGTTGCACTGTCATCAAGTAGTACCACATGTTGCACTGTCATCCAGTAGTACATGTTGCACTGTCATCAAGTAGTACCATATGTTGCACTGTCAACAAGTAGTAACACATGTTGCACTGTCAACAAGTAGTAACACATGTTGCACTGTCATCCAGTAATACATGTTGCACTGTCATCAAGTAGTAACACATGTTGCACTGTCAACAAGTAGTAACACATGTTGCACTGTCATCAAGTAGTACCACATGTTGCACTGTCATCAAGTAGTACCACATGATGTACTGTCATCAAGTAGTACCACATGTTGCACTGTCATCATAAGAACATAAGAAAGGAGGAACATTGCAGCAGGCCTGTTGGCCCATACTAAGCAAGTCCTTCACAATCCATCCCACTAACAGAATATTTGCTCAACCCCATTTTCAATGCTACCCAAGCAATAAATTTTGATAATTCTATTTACTCATGGGCGAGTCCCACTCAAATCCAACCCCTCTCACTCATGAATTTATCCAACCTAAATTTGAAATTACCCAAGGTCCTAGCTTCAATAACCCTACTAGGCAGACTGTTCCACTCATCAACAACCCTATTTCCAAACAAATACTTTCCTATATCCTTTCTAAATCTAAACTTATCTAATTTGAATCCATTATTGTGGGTTCTCTCTTGGAGAGTTATCCTCAAGACCTTATTTATATCCTCTTTGTTAATACCCATCTTCCACTTATATACTTTGATCATGTCTCCCCTCTTTCTTTATCTTACAAGTGAATGTAATTTAAGGGTCTTCAATCATTCTTCATACGGAAGATTTCTAATGCTATGTATTAATTTAGTCATTCTACGCTGAATGTTTTCTAACGAATTTATATCCATTCTGTAATATGGAGACCAGAACTGAGCTGCGTAATCTAGATGAGGCCTTACTCATGATGTATAAAGCTGTAATATAACCACTGGACTTATGTTGCTTACACTTCTTGATATAAATCCCAGTAATCTGTTTGCCTTATTACGTACACTTAGGCACTGCTGTCTTGGTTTAAGGTTGCTGTTAACCATAACCCCCAAGTCCTTTTTGCAATCTGTATGGCTAAGTTCTACGTTATTTAACTTACAAGTGCTTGGGTTATGGACACTCCCAAGCTTCAGAACCTTGCATTTATCTACATTGAACTGCATCTGCCACTTTTCTGACCACGAATTGAGTTTGTCTAAATCCTCCTGAAGTTCCCTGACATCTACGTTTGAATCAACATGTAGTACCACATGTTGCACTGTTATCATGTAGTACCACATGTTGCACTGTCATCATGTAGTACCCCATGTTGCACTGTCATCATGTAGTACCCCATGTTGCACTGTCATCATGTAGTACCCCATGTTGCACTGTCATCATGTAGTACCCCATGTTGCACTGTCATCATGTAGTACCACATGTTGCACTGTCATCATGTAGTACCACATGTTGCACTGTCATCATGTAGTACCACATGTAGAAATTCTATTTAAAAGTTTGATAATCTAAGTATTTTAGCTAAAAAATGAGTTTTGTCAGAAAAGCACTCAAACTGCTCTAAAACATCGAAATATGCAATAAAATACCATTTTAACACATTTTTCTAAACTCCGTAGATACCTCTACCTTCAGATTTCTTGTATTTTTCTATTTGCAAATCATGGCTTATTTACAGTGGAATATCCGCAGCATCAGGGGTAACCGGGGTGAGCTCCAGGTGTTGCTCTCCCAGTTTTCCTGTTTGTGTTTGTTCTATGTACAGTATATATCTCATTGTTTTCTGTGTAGATAAATGTACATTTTATGTAAAAAAATTTTTTTACATAATTTTGGGTGTCTGAAACGGATTAATTTGATTTACATTATTTCTTATGGGGAAAATGGTTTTGAAAATCGTCCATTTTGAAAATTGGCGGCCTCTCAGGAACAGATTAATCCAGATTTTCAAGGGTCCACTGTATGCGATTTTTAATGTGCAGATATGGTCCATTGCCTCAAGAATTTTCTAGGTATAAATGATAATACAGCATATCTTTCTTGCCAATTTTCCAGGAAATACAGGCCAAAGAACTATAAACATTCTCAATAATTTAGGTGCATGACTAAATTAATACAGAAAGTTAATATTCTCTGTACTTTCTCAAAATCTGAAATTTTGCCTGCCTTAAAAGAGGCTGTTAGTGCACAGCAAAGTTCCAGAGTATAGATAATGTGCTTGCGATATACCTGTGACTGGTTTCAAAAGTTTTTCTACCCATGAATCCCAACCTAGGTTTTTCTGCTGGTTGCCTCTCCAAAAAAAAGACTGTTGCTGTTGGTAGTCTGTTGGCTATCGTATTCATCACAGCCTGACTGATCTGGACCTTGGTAGAGGTAGTGATCCAGTGTTGTTTTTAAAACTTCTACACTTGTTCCAACAATGATTCCGATATCTGCTGGTATCAGGTTGAATATAGGAGGACCTCAACATTCGCAAAGGTTAGGGGATCAAGAACCTCGCAAATGTTGAAAATTCGTGAATGTTTGGTGCGCAAATATATTGTAGGGAAATTAAATAATAGCATTTACTTAGCCTAATAATACTGCTTCCTTAACCCTTTGACTGTTTCGGACGTATATATACGTCTTACGAGCCAATGTTTCGGACGTATTTATACGCCTAAATTCTAGCGGCCTCAAATCAAGCAGGAGAAAGCTGGTAGGCCCACATGTGCGTCAGTGTGCGCAGTATAAAAAAAATCCTGCAGCAAGCAGTACATAATGAGAAAAAAAAAACTCCGACTGTGTTTTTGGATTAAAACGCTGACTTTGAGGTGTATTTTCATATAGTATTTATGGTTGTATTCTCTTTTTCATGGACTCATTTGATAGAATGGAAAACATTTTACAGGAATAGAGATGATTTTGATTAGTTTCATGATGTAAACAATTTTGAAATTGAGCTCAAAGTAGCGGAAATGTTCGATTTTTCCCAATGTTCAAAGTAAACAAATCACACCACGCGTCCAATACACATCAACTGGTGAGTCTAATATACTTTCACAAGTGCACAGATATTATTTATACAATTTTTACAATGATGCAATAATCTGCATAACAATAAATCTTCTATTTTTTGTGTGAATAAAAAATCAAAATAGAAAGCAAGAGTAATGTAAGAGGGGCCTAAAGACGTGACTAATGAACAGATAACATCTTATTTTAGTGATAGGGATGTCTGCATTGTTTATTCTGGACCCTATTTTGAAATTAACATCTTTTTTATTTTGCATGAAATTGGCGAAAATTGCCATTTTCTGACCACTTTATTGGGTAGTTGAAATCGGTAAATTGGTGAAATCGTTGATGTGTATATATCACTGACATCGCTAACTTTGCGAGAGCGTAATTTCGTAAGTTTTCAATCAAATTTCATACTTTTGGTGTCATTACCATTGGGAAAAGATTCTCTATCATTTCATAAGAATTTTTTTTTTTTCCCCAAAAATTTTCCGACATAGAATGACAGTTTCAGAATGGGGCCTCCGACAGTCAAAGGGTTAACCCTTTGGGGGTCGACAGGCTTTCTCGGAAACCTGTTCCTAGGGTCGAAATTTTTTTGGAAAAAACAATTTTTTTTTTCTTATGGAATGATAGAAAATCTTTTTCCGATCATAACGCCACCAAAATTATGAAATTTGATCGAAAACTAACGGAATTATGCTTTCGCAAAGTTAGCGGTATTGATGACATTTATGCATCGGCGATTTCGCCCACTTTGAGCCCTATTTTCGGCAAATTCCAATGTTTCAGTCTACCAAAATTATAGCTATTTCGCTAGAACTCCATTTCTTCTATCGATTGAGTACAAGAAACCGCCTATTTACCAATTTCAACTACCCAAAATAGTGGTCAGAAAATGGCAATTTGGCCAATTTCACACAAATTTCAAACGATGCCAATTTCAAAATAGGGTCCAGAATAAAAAAGGCAGACATTCCTGGCACTAAAATAATATCTTCTCTGTTCATTAGTCATGTCTCCAGGCCCCTCTTACATTACTTTTGCTTTTCATTTTGAATTTTTATTCTCACAAAAAAACAGATTTACTGTTATGTATACAACTGCATCATTGTATAAATGGTATAAATAATATCAGAGCACTTTTGCATGAATATTAGACTCGCCAGTTGATGTATATTGGACGCATGGTGTGATTTGTTTACCCTTGAACATCGTCAAAAATCGAACATTTTCGCTACTTTGAGCTCAATTTCAAGGTACTTGTCATTGTCAAATCAATCAAAATCATCTCTATTTCTGTAATATATCTTCCATTCTATCAAATGAGACCAAGAAAACGAGAATACTTCAATAAATACCATACGAAAATAGACTGCAAATTCGCTGTTTTAAACGAAAAAAATGGTCGGAGTTTTTTTCTCTCATTATGCAGTGTGTGGTGCAGGATATTTCTTAACTGCGCACACTGACCACATAGACCCATTCTTTCATATGTAGGGCTACCAGCCGTTTCCCACTTAATTTGAGGCCACTAGAATTTACGCATACTAGTACGGCACCAACCCCCAAAGGGTTAACCTATTGAACCACGAACAATCATAAAACACATGAAAACATCGTAAAATATTGTATATACCTTTTATGATTTAATAAATAATGAACAAACAAAACAATCACCACTCACAAGGTTAGGCAAACTCTGATGACTTGTGATGGTGATGATGATGGTGATGATGATGGTAATGATGATGATGATGATGATGATGATGATGATGATGGTGATGATAATGATGATGACAATGATGATGGTGATGATAGTTAGCCATGCAGTTATTGATGACAGTTGAATGGAGGTGATTATATGGAGTATAACTGCATGGGATGATGAGTCTAGTGTGTGGATTCTAACTCTTTACTGCCAGCATCAATGCCGATAACAGGCGGCTGGACATTCACGAATGTTCGAAGCTTACGAAAGTGGAACTCGCGAATGTGGAGTGCCTCCTGTAAACTTAGACCACAGATGCTGACAGTGTTCTCTTGTGCCCATGGTGCCCCTGCTTTCCACTGGGTCTGTTACAACTAATCCCATCTCTCATTCTAGTACATTGTGATGTTAGTGTACAGATTTGGAACTAGGCCCTCCAGTGCAGTACCTTCCATGTATAAATTATCAGACAGCTCTCTTCTCTGCTCCACAGAGTACATTATAAGTATTTTCAGCCATTCCCAGTAGCTCAAATGCTTTATTGACTATGCAGGCAGTACACAATCTGTCTTTCCCAGCTCTGATCTCTTTCCTGCCTTCCATGGAATTATAAACACCAAACAATATTCTAATAGGGAGCACAAATTATTTGTAGTATTGCCACTGGCATTATTTCTCTTGTTCAGAAAGGTATCATTATCCACAATATCATTACTTGGCTTTCATGGCATTGCTTAACCCTTTCAGGGTCCAGAGGCCAAATCTCGAAGTGTGACCAGGGTCCAGGAATTTATGGAAAAAAAAAAAAAAATTCTTACAGAATTAAAAATAATAATAATTTTCTGTAGGAAATAAAAAAAATTCTGATCAGTACTTACCGAGATATAGAGGTGTGACGTTGACCCTCAATGACCAGGTGGTGGCAACATCCGTGACTTCCACAAAGTCGCATTTTTTTATTTTATTTATCTTTTCTTTTCTAATATTTTTTTCCAGTAACATTTGTGGCCTGTGAGACCAATATAGTATATAAAGTACAGTGGTACCTCGACTTACGATATTTTTTCATTCCAGAATGCTGTTCAAGTGCCATTACCAAACGAATTTATCTCCCTAAGAAATGTTGTAAAATAGACTAGTCCTTTTAGACCCCCAAAATTACACTTACAAAAGCATTTAAAAAAATAAACTTACATAAAAGGGCGAGTTTGGGGACCATCGTAAGTCGAGGTACCACTGTATATATTTTTTTTTTTTATATATATATATATATATATATATATATATATATATATATATATACACTCATTGTATTGAACACAATAACCGCACTAAAGTTTTCATCATAATATTGTTTACCATTATTGTTTACAACAATAAACATACACAAATGTTGTATACGTATTAGTAATGTTCTATTATATATTTACATATATACAGTCACTGGACATGTTCCTAGAACTGCTGCAGTCTGTGGAACTCTTTGAAAAAAGGTATCATGCACAGTGGTATCTTACATTCCTTGCACATAAACCGAGTGTCTTTGTATCTTTGTTGCCATCGTTTTGTTTGTGCACAGACAACACATCTCTTCTGAGCCTATTTCTTCTTAGTTGAAGGAAGCTGTATTAGGAAGTGATCACCTTCCCGCCTCAAATGCTAGGGTAATTGGTGGTCAGTTCATGGACAGTTTTGTATGGCAGGTGTTGTTACCTGGTACTTGATTATTAGTTGTCTGACAACAGATAAACAAAATTCACCATTTGGTGGTCTATTACCGGTCTTTATTTGGTACATATTTTATGCATTGAGCATTGAAATGTCCATGAGATGGAAGAAAAGTTTCATGTACCACTTGTAACTCTTACAAACACAAGCGGCAAAGCCAATCTGCATGTCACATTTGTCAACCAAACGCATGTTTTGTGTATAATCAATCACTGTTGCTGGTTTTAGAATACGTTCATTAATCACTCTATCCACCTTGCCACTGTCTTTCATTTCGTTATGGTGAATGGATGTCAACACTGACATCTTGTTTGTCATGCCACAATAATGCCATGATGTCATTGGCAGAAAACACCTGCACCTCACCACTATGAGTGCCTGCGTTGAACCTGGGCATATGTTTACGATTAGAACGCACTGAGCCACACACATCAGTCATGTTCACCCGCAAGAAATCACTGAATAAGGGGCTTTTGTACCAGTTATCAGTATATAATGTATGTCCCTTACCAAGATATGGTGCCATCATTGTTCTCACTACATCACCTGAGATACCCAATAACATCCTAGTATCTTTCAATGTTTTACTTCCCGTGTATACAATTATGTCCAATACCAGGCCACTGTCACAGAGTACAAACAGCTTTATACCAAAGCATTTCCTCTTGCTTGGTATATACTGCTTGAACGACAATCTGCCTTTGAACAAAATCTTGAACAAAATCTTGAATGGATAAAAGTACATGTTGAACTTTTGTTTCAGATGCATAAAAAAAAAAACTAAGTTTGTATAACCTGTCATTTCTGTCAGGCCTGGTTTTATCAGAGAAGTGCAACATACGTAACAGTAAGATAAATCTGTTCACTGGGATGATTTCACTGAAGGCAGGGGTACAAATTAGCCGATCTGTGGACCAGTATGATTTTATATTATGCTTATAGACATGAGGCATAAGTATTATAGTTGCAAGAAAAAAAAAAATACATTTCAGCCACAGTTGTCTGCTTCCACTGGTGTAGTCTTGACTATGGTGATATAATTGTATTTGCCATGGTGTACTCAAAATACTTATTACTTTCCCTGACAATATTTTCCATCAAGGGCTGGTCAAAGAATAGTTCAAAGAATTCCAGTTCATTTGCAGTGTTTCCTAGGGAACAAGATGACAGGATTCCACTTTGAGTGTCATCAAACTGATGGGGATTGGGAACAAAATTGGGATTTTGCTGCCAATCCCAGATGCGGTTTACTGGTGGATACTGGACATCATAAGTTGGTTGTGGTTGCAGTTGTGGAGGTTGTGGTGTGGGGGTGGATGACGCTTCGCTTTGTCCTGGATCTGATGAGTCAGTGGCGTGGGTCCCAGCCTGGGATGGTGTGTCATGCTGCATGCCCGTGGCACTAACACCACTATCACCACCATCACCTACTGATGCCTGTGGTCAATACATACCAATTATAGCCACATCATCTTCACTTTCACTGTCTATTCCAGGTGTAGGGCCATGGGATGTACTCCGGGATATACTCCGTCCCCTTGGAATTGCATATGGTACACTACCCGAGTGCATGTGGCGGCGTATATACTGACGCTTCACTGGTGAATATGATTCCTCACTATCACTACTCGAATGATCAAGAGTAATAAAATCACTATCATCACCATTACTCAAGTCTGAGGCCTGGCCACGCGAAAATATTAGTTTTCTCTTGTGACGAGGTTCAACTCAACGTGATTGAGATGCACCAGCACCTAATGTGGAAGGTTGAGGGTCGTCAGGATTTTCGGCACTATTTTCGATATCCTGATCATTGCTTTCGGTCACAAATTGATCAAAACCACAGAATTCCTCTTCAGATCCACTTCCATCACTGTCAGAATTATCAGTTAGGAAGAGGAGAGTCCCAATTTACCTCGGAGTGAGAGCTGCCTTGCCGTGAGGCATGGTGAACAAAGCGTACTGAGACAGCGTTCCCACAATGCCATGTGGGCGCCCAGATTTTTTGTTTATTGCGCACACTGACCACGCATACCCATTCTCTTGGATGTAGGCCTACCAGCCTTCTCGCGCTAAATTTGAGGCCGCTAGAATTTTGGCGTAGTTCTATGGTTTGGACCCTGGCTTCAAAGCCATAGAACTACAGGACGGACCCTGAAAGGGTTAATTGTGCTGTGCAAATGATAGATAATCTTACACAATTATACCCAAGTACAGTGGACCCCCGGTTATTGGCCGTTATTCTCATCGGCCAACTCGCTTATAGGCTGATTTTTCAGCTACCGGTTATCGGCAGTTATTTCGCTTATCGGCTCGAATGGGACGTGTGCACCCGCCCGCCGGCAGCCTCTCGCATCAGTCTGGCTGTGTCTCTGGCAGAGTGAGGAAGGTTCTGCTCATTCATCCAAACATTTCACTATACAGTGGACCCTCGGTTAATGAAAGGTTTAGGTAACGAAAAAATCGGTTACCGAAAGCTTTTTTCGCAATTGGATAGCGAAAAAAGCTTGGTCAGCGAAACGTATTAGACGTGTCCGCCTGCTCCGCGCCTGGCCTGCACCTGCACAAGACACCAGTGTAGCGTTGTTTACCACTGAGAGAACATTACCCAGCGCACTCTTTCAAACATTCACAATACATTTGTTGTCTTTTTTGGTGGTTTAGTGATTGTCACTGTGAAATAAGTCACCATGGGTCCAAAGAAGCTTCCTAGTGGCACCCCAGTTGTAGCATTCATGCAGGGAGTGTAGCATTCATGCAGGGAGTGTAGCATTCATGCAGGGAGTGTGGCAGGCATGCAGGGAGTGTAGCAGGCATGCAGGGAGTGTAGCAGGCATGCAGGGAGTGTAGCAGGCATGCAGGGAGCGTAGCAGGCATGCAGGGAGCGTAGCAGGCATGCAGGGAGCGTAGCAGGCATGCAGGGAGTGTAGCAGGCATGCAGGGAGTGTAGCATTCATGCAGGGAGTGCAGCAGGCATGCAGGAATTGGGGATTCCCCAAAAATCACTAACCCCTCCCCCTGTCCTCCTCCCTATCTTCCAGATGCCAGCAAGTCTCTTCAATAAAGGTAAGTAAATGTTATTTTAAATGTTTATTTCAATATTTATTTATAAATTTAATATTGTATGTAGTATTTGTGTATTTTCTGTATGTAAAACTATAGTTATTCTTTAAAAAATGTATTTTTTTGTGAATATTTTTGGATGTCTTGAATGGATTAATTGTATTTAAATTATTTCTTATGGGAAATAAGGCTTCGGATTACGAAAGATTCATATTAAGTAATAGCTCATGGAACGGATTAATTTCGTTAACCGAGGGTCCACTGTAATTCATTGTTTTTCGTGGTTATTCATTAAGTGCAACTGCAAAATAAGTAA
This sequence comes from Cherax destructor, assembly GCA_009830355.1. Classification (NCBI taxonomy): domain Eukaryota; kingdom Metazoa; phylum Arthropoda; class Malacostraca; order Decapoda; family Parastacidae; genus Cherax; species Cherax destructor. Next base: position 36,456 of record WNWK01008134.1, read on the forward strand.
CCATGGCCCCAAAGAAAGTTCCTAGTAAAGTTCCTTTGGTAAAGAAAGTGAGAAACACGATGGAATTTAACCCTTTCGGGGTTTTGGTCGTACTAGTACGTCTTACGCACTGGGGTTATTGACGTACTAGTACGCCTAAATTCTAGCGCCCTCAAATCAAGCAGAAACAAGCTGTTAGGCCTAGATGTGATAGAATGGGTCTGTGCGGTCAGTGTGCGCAGTATAAAAAAATTTCTGCACCACAGTTCATAATGAGGAAAAAAAAACTCTGACCGTGTTTTTGGTTTAAAACAGCGACTTTGCAGTCTATTTTCGTATGGTATTTATTGTTGTATTCTCGTTTTCTTGTTCTCATTTGATAGAATGGAAGATATATTACAGAAATAGAGATGATTTTGATTGGTTTGACAATAACAAGTACCTTGAAATTGAGCTCAAAGTAGCAAAAATGTTCGATTTTTGACGATGTTCAGGAGTAAACAAATCACACCATGCGTCCAATACACATCAACTGGCGAGTCTAATATTCATGCACAAGTGCTCTGATATTATTTATACCATTTTTACAATGATGCAGTTGTATACATAACAATAAATCTTCTATTTTTTTGTGAGAATAAAAATTCAAAATGGAAAGCAAAATTAATGTAAGAGGGACCTGGAGACATGACTAATGAACAGAGAAGATGTTATTTTAGTGCCAGGAATGTCTGTCTTGTTTATTATGGATCCTATTTTGAGATTGGCATCGTTTGAAATTTGTGTGAAATTGGCCAAATTGCCATTTTCTGACCACTATTTTGGGTAGTTGAAATTGGTAAATAGGCAGTTTCTTGTACTCAATCGATAGAAGAAATGGAGTTCTAGCAAAATAGCTATAATTTTAGTAGACTGAAACATTGGAATGTGCCGAAAATAGGGCTCAAAGTGGGCAAAATCACGAATGCGTAAGTGTCATGGCTACCGCTAACTTCGCGAAAGCATAATTCCGTTAGTTTTCGATCAAATTTCATAATTTTTGTGGCGTTATGATTGGAAAAAGATTCTTTATCATTCCATAATAAAAAAATAATTTTTTTTTTTTTAAATTCGTGGACCCTGAGAACGAGTTTCAGAGACCCCCCTTGGACCCCCAAAGGGTTAAGAAAGAAGTTATTGAAAAATATGTGTGTGTTGGATGCATAATAAATCACACTTGAGTACATTAACTCTTTGACTGTTTCGGCCATATATATATATGTCTTACGAGCCAGTGTTACGGACGTATTATGTAATACGCCTAAATTCTAGCGGCTTCAAATCAAGCGGGAGAAAGCTGATAGGCCCACATGTGAGAGAATGGGTCTGTGTGGTCAGTGTGCGCTGTATAAAAAAAAAACCTGCAGCACGCAGTGAATAATGAGAAAAAAAACTGACCATGTTTTTGGATTAAAACGCCGATTTTGAGGTGTACTTTCGTATAGTATTTATGGTTGTATTCTCGTTTTCTTGGTCTCATTAGATAAAAAAACATATTACAGAAATAGAGATGATTTTGATTAGTTTCACAATGAAAACGACCTTGAAATTGAGCTTAAAGTAGCGGAAATATTAGATTTTTGCCAATATTCAAGAGTAAACAAATCCCGACATATGTCCAATACATATTAACTGCCAAGTCTAATATTCTTTCACAAGTGCACTGATATTATGTACACCATTTTAACAATAATGAAGTATGTAGTCTGCATAACAGTAAATCTTCTATTTTTTGTGTGAATAAAAAATCAAAATAGAAAGCAACAGTAGTATTATAAGAGGGGCCTGGAGGCATGACTAATGAACAGAGAAAATGTTATTTTAGTGCCAGGAATGTCTGCATTGTTTATTCTGGACCCTATTTTGAAATTGGCATTTTTTAATTTATGTGAAATTAGCTAAATTGCCAATTTCTGACCACTTTATTGGGTAGCTGAAATCAATAAATGGGCAGTTTCTTGTACTCAATCTATAGAACAAATGGAGTTCTAAAGAAATAGCTATGAGTTTGGTCGACTGGAACAATGGAATTTGCCGAAAATAGGGCTCAAAGTAGGTAAAATTGCCGATGCGTATACAGCCTCTCCTAACTTAGCGACGTATTCGTTTACCGACGCCTCAGACTTACGACGGGCTCTCTGACCAGTATTTGTACCTAAATAATATAGGTTAGACCCGATTTCCTCAATTCTATTTATTACAATATACAGTACACTGCCAAGTGAGTGTAAAACGAAAGCCTGTATTTGTTTTACATGATGGTAGGATTGCTGGTGTCTTTTTTCTGTCTCATAAACATGCAAGATTTCAGGTACGTCTTGCTACTTCTACTTACACTTAGGTCACGCTACGCAAACATGTACACGTTTATGTATACATACTCATCTGAGTTTTCTTTGATTTTATCTTAATAGTTCTTGTTCTTATTGCATTTCCTTTCATATCCATGGGGAAGTGGAAAAAGAATCTTTCCTCCGTAAGCCATGCGTGTTGTAAAAGTCAACTAAAATGCCGGGAACAATGGGCTAGTAACCCCTTTTCCTGTATAGCTTACTAAAAAGAAAAAGAAGAAAACCATCAAAGTGGGATGTTTGAATGTGCATGGATGTTGTGTGAATGATAAGAAAGAGATGATTGTAGATGTTATGAATGAAAAGAAGCTGGATGTCCTGGCTTTAAGTGAGACAAAGCTGAAGGGGGTAGGAGAGTTTCAGCGGGTAGAAATAAATGGGATTAGGTCAGGGGTTTCAAATAGAGTAAGAGCTAAAGAAGGAGTGGCAATAATGTTGAATAATCAGTTATGGCAGGTAAAGAGGGAATATAAATGTATAAATTGAAGGATTATGTGGAGTAAAATAAAGGTTGGATGTGAAAAGTGGGTTATAGTAAGTGTTTATGCACCTGGAGAAGAGAGAAGTGTAGAGGAGAGAGAGAGAGATTTTGGGAAATGTTGAGTGAGTGTGTGGGGAGTTTTGAACCAAGTGAGAGAGTAATTGTGATTGAGGATCTTTATGCTAAAGTGGGTAAAAATGTTGTGGAGGGAGTAGTAGGTAAATTTGGGGTGCCAGGGGTAAATGTAAATGGGGAACCATTAATTGAGCTATGTGTAGACAGAGGTTTGGTAATAAGTAATACATATTTTATGAAAAAGAGGATAAATAAACATACAAGGTATGATATAGCACGTAAGGAAAGTAGTTTGTTGGATTATGTATTGGTGGATAAAAGGTTCATGGGTAGGCTTCAGGATGTACATGTTTATAGAGGGGCAACGGATATATCGGATCATTATTTGGTTGTAGCTACAGTTAGAGTAAAAGGTAGATGGGACAAAAAGAAAATGGCAACAGCAAGTAAGAGAGAGGTAAAAGTGTATAAACTAAGGGAAGAGGAAGTTAGGGTGAGATATAAGAATCTATTGGCAGAAAGGTGGGCTAGTGCAAGTATGAGTAGTGGGAGGGTTGAAGAGAGTTGGGATAGTTTTAAAAATGCAGTATTAGAATGTGGGGCAGAAGTTTGTGGCTATAGGAGGGTGGGTGCAGGAGGAAAGAGGAGTGAGTGGTGGAATGAAGAAGTAAAGGGTGTGATAAAAGAGAAAAAGATAGCTTATGAGAGGTTTTTACAAAACAGAAGTGTTAATAGAAGAGCTGAGTATATGGAGAGTAAAAGAAAGGTGAAGAGAGTGGTGAGAGAGTGCAAAAGAAGAGCGGATGAAAGAATGGGAGAGGCTCTGTCAAGAAATTTTGCTGAAAACAAGAAAAAATTTTGGAGTGAGATAAACAAGGTAAGAAAGCCTAGGGAACGAATGGATTTGTCAGTTAAAAATAGAGTAGGGGAGCTGGAGGTAGTGGGTAGATGGTGGGAATATTTTGAGGAACTTTTAAATGTCAATGAAAAAATTGAGGCGGTAATTTCATGTACTGGAGAGGGAGGTACAACATCGTTTAGGAGTGAAGAAGAGCAGGATGTGGGTGTGGGGAAGGTGCGTGAGGCATTACGTAGAATGAAAGGGGTAAAGCAGCTGGAACTGACGGGATCATGACAGAAATGTTAAACGCAGGGGAGGGATATAGTGCTGGAGTGGTTGGTATTTTTGTTTAATAAATGTATGAAAGAGGGGAAGGTACCTAGGGATTGGCAGAGAGCATGTATAGTTCCTTTATATAAAGGGAAGGGGGGTAAAAGAGAGTGTAAAAATTATAGGGGAATAAGTTTACTGAGTATACCAGGTAAAGTGTATGAGCAAGGAGGCTTTAGAGTGGGTAGGGGATGTGTAGATCAAGTGTTTACAGTGAAGCATATATGTGAACAGTATTTAGATAAAGGTAGAGAAGTTTTCATTGCATTTATGGATTTAGAAAAGGCATATGATAACAGTGGATAGGGCAGCAATGTGGCAAATGTTGCAAGTGTATGGAATAGGTAGTAAGTTACTGAAGGCTGTAAAGAGTTTTTATGAGGATAGTGAGGCTCAGGTTAGGGTGTGTATGAGAGAGGGAGATTACTTCCCAGTAAAAGTAGATCTTAGACAGGGATGTGTAATGTCACCATGGTTGTTTAATATATTTATAGATAGGGTTGTAAAAGAAGTAAATCCTAGGGTGTTGGTTAGAGGGTGGGATTAAATTATGGGGAATTAAATGCAAAATGGGAGTTGACACCGTTACTTTTTGCTGATGATACTGTGCTTATGGGAGATTCTAATGAAAAATTGCAAAGGTTAATAGACGAGTTTGGGAGTTTGTGTAAAGGTAGAAAGTTGAAAGTGAACATAGATAAGAGTAAGGTGATGAGGGTATCAAACAATTTAAATAAAGAAAAATTGGATATCACATTGGAGAGGATTATGGAAGAAGTAAATGTTTCAGATATTTGGGAGTTACGTTACGGATGGGTTTATGAAGGATGAGGTAACCATAGAATTGAGATTCTAATGAAAATTGCAGTTAATAGACGAGTTGGAGTTTGTAAGGTAGAAAGTTGAAAGTGACATAATAAGTAAGTGATGAGGTATCAAACAATTTAAATAAGAAAATTGGGTATACATTGAGAGGATTATGGAAGAAGTAAATGTTTCAGATATTTGGAGTTGACGTGTCACGGATGGGTTTATGAAGGATGAGGTTAACCATAGAATTGATGAAGGAAAAAGGTGAGTGGTGCGTTGAGGTATCTGTGGAGACAAAAACGTTATCCATGGAGGCAAAGAAGGGAATGTACGAAAGTATAGTGGTACCAACACTCTTATATGGGTGTGAAGCATGGGTTGCAAATGCTGCAGCGAGGAGGAGGCTGGAGGCAGTGGAGATGTCCTGTTTAAGGGCAATGTGTGGTGTAAATATTATGCAGAAAATTCGGAATGTGGAAATTAGGAGAAGGTGTGGAGTTACAAAAGTATTTGTCAGAGGGCTGAAGAGGGGTTGTTGAGGTGGTTTGGTCATTTAGAGAGAATGGATCAAAGTAGAATGACTTGGAGAGCATATAAATCTGTAGGGGAAGGAAGGCGGGGTAGGGGTCGTCCTAGAAAAGGTTGGAGGGAAGGGGTAAAGGAGGTTTTGTGGGCGAGGGGCTTGGACTTCCAGCAAGCATGTGTGAGTGTGGTAGATAGGAGTGAATGGAGACGAATGGTTTTTGGGACATGACGATCTGTTGGAGTGTGAGCAGGGTAACATTTTGTGAAGGGATTCAGGGAAACCAGTTAATTGATTTAGTTGAACTCGAGTCCTGGAAATGGGAAGTACAATGCCTGCACTTTAAAGGAGGGATCTGGGATAGTGACAGCTGGGAGGGACAATTCTCAGCTGTCGTATCTGAGCGCCTCTGCAAAGACAGTGATTATGTATGAGTGTGGTGAAAGTGTTGAATGATGATGAAAGTATTTTCGTTTTGGGGATTTTCTTTTTGGGTCACCCTGCCTCGGTGGGAGACGGCCGACTTGTTGAAAAAAAATAAAATACAGTACACTGCTGTATAAACATTTAAGAACATCTGAACATAAGAAAGGAGGAACACTGCAGCAGACCTGTTGGCCCATACTAGGCAAGTCCTTCACAATCCATCCCACTAGCAGAATATTTGCCCACCCCAATTTTCAATGCTATCCAAGCAATAAGCTTTGATAATTCTATTTATTTACATGCTAAAACATTGGGTTGTTTAAAATTTGGGTGGGATAAATACATGAGTGAGAGGGGTTGGATTTGAGTGGGACTTGCATGTAAGTAAACAGAATTATCAAAGCTCATTGCTTGGGTAGCGTTTATTCTGTTAGTGGGTTGGATTTGTGAAGGACCTGGTAAGTATAGGCCAACAGGCCTACTGCAGTGTTCCTCACTGAGCACCCAAGCAATGAGCTTTGATAATCCTATTTACTCACATGTAAGTCCCACTCAAATCCAACCCCTCTCACTCATGTATTTATCCAACCTAAAATTGAAACTACCCAAGGTTTTAGCTTCGATAGAACCTTGGTAGCTTTAAAAAGAGATTGGACAAATGTGGAGGGAGACCTGTATAGCATTCTCCTTGTTTAGCGACGAATTCGCTTACCGAGGGTGTTGAAAAAAAAAAAAGTGCTGATATTATTTACACTATTTTTACAATGATGCAGTTGTATACATAACAGTAAATCTTCTATTTTTTGTGAGAATAAAAATTCAAAATAGAAAGCAAAAGTAATGTAAGAAGGGCCGGGTGACTAATGAACAGATAAAATTTTATTTGAGTGCCAGGAATGTCTGTCTCGTTTATTCTGGACACTATTTTGAAATTGGCACTTTTCGAAATTTGTGTGAAATTGGCCAAATTGCTAATTTTTGACCACCTTATTGGGTAGTTGAAATCAGTAAATTGGCAGTTTCTTATACTCAATTGATAGAACAAATGGAATTTTAGCGAAATAGCTATAATTTTAGTAGACTGAAACATTGGAATTTGCCAAAAATATGATTCAAAATGGGCAAAATCGCCGATGCGTAAATGTCATTGATACCGCTAACTTCCCAAGAGCATTATTCCGTTAGTTTTCCATCAAATTTCATAATTTTGGTGGCGTTATGATCGGAAAAAGATTCTCTATCATTCCATAAAAAAATATATTTTTTTCCCAAAAAAATTTGCGACCCTGAGAATGAGTTTGGGAGAGGGCCTCGTGACACTGAAAGGGTTGACACAGTTACTTTTTGCTGATGATACTGAAAAAATGTATTTTTTCTTAACCCTTTGGGGGTCGGTGACGTACTAGTACGTTTTACGAGCAGGGGTTGGTGCCGTACTAGTACGCCCAAATTCTAGCGGCCTTAATTTAAGCAGAAAACGTCTGGTAGGCATACATATGAAAGAATGGGTCTGTGTGGTCAGTGTGCGCAGTATAAAAAAAATCCTGCAGTACACACTGCATAATGAGTGAAAAAAAACTCTGACCGTTTTTTTCGATTAAAACAGCGACTTTGCAGTCGATTTTCGTATAGTTTTTATTGATGTATTCTCGTTTTCTTGGTCTCATTTGATAGAATGGAAGATATATTACAGAAATAGAGATGATTTTGATTGGTATGACAATGACAAGTACCTTGAAATTGAGCTCAAAGTAGCAAAAATGTTCGATTTTTGACGATGTTCAAGAGTAAACAAATCACACCATGCCTCCAATACACATACACTGGCGAGTCTTATATTCATGCACAAGCGCTCTGATATTATTTATACCATTTTTACAATGATGCAGTTATATACATAACAGTAAATCTTCTATTTTTTGTGAGAATAAAAATTCAAAATGAAAAGCAAAAGTAATGGAACAGGGGCCTGGAGACGTGACTAATGAACAGAGAACATGTTATTTTAGTGCCAGGAATGTCTGCCTTGTTTACTCTGGACCCTATTTTGAAATTGGCATCGTTTGAAATTGGCATCGTTTGAAATTTGTGTGAAATTGGAAAATGTCCATTTTCTGACCACTATTTTGGGTAGATGAAATTGGTAAATAGGCGGTTTCTTGTACGCAATCGATAGAAGAAATGGAGTTCTAGCGAAATAGCTATAATTTTAGGAGACTGACACATTGGAATTTGTCGAAAATAGGGCTCAAAGTGGGCAAAATCGCCGCTGCGTAAGTGTCATGGCTACCGCTAACTTCGCGAAAGCATAATTTCCAAAAAAATTTCGACCCCATGAACACTTTCCTGAGAAGGCCTGTCGACCCCCAAAGGGTTAATATTTTTGGGAGTCTGAAACAGATTAATTGGATTTACATTAATTCTTATGGGAAATATTATTTTGGTTTTAGGCCTTTTCGGTGTTAGGCCGAGCTTCTGGAATAAATTACAGTCAATAACCAAGGGTTCACTGTATTTTAAATGTTTATTTTAATCAATTAGATGGTGGTCGTGTGTTTTGTGTACAGTTCTTTTTCTGAAGTCTTCGTTGTTTCTGTATCTGAGCAGTTGGAATTTGTCACCACTGAACATCATGTTGTTTCTGAATCATTATAATGTGATACAGTCAGGGGCAGATCTACTATGAAACTAATGAGCTTAAGCTTCAGGGCCCCTAATCCTGGAGGGGCCGAAGAAATGACTTTGGTCCACACTGCTTAACAATTTTGGTTCTACTATATGAGAAGAGGTTGCAAAGGGGCCCCCATAACAGTTCAAGCTTCAGGGTCCCAACAATGTAGTCTGGCACTGGATACAGTACTGTATAAGTTTACATTTTTCCTACATTATACTATTGAGTAATTTTCTTTTTTGTATGCAATAACACGTAACAAATAAAACATTACAATAAATAAAGTAAAAGGTAAAATATTCATCATATTAGTACAGTGGAACCTCAGTTTTCGTATGCCCTGGTTTTCGATGACTTTTTTGTCAGAATTTTGTCCCAGTTTTCGTACATCCGCTCGGTTTTCATAGAGTTGACAATATTCCGCCATACCAAAATGCATCTGCTTGCCCGCGCCTACACAAAGCATCCCAAGCATTCTGACTCAGTCTGGCTTTGTTTCTCGTTGAGTGAGCATTACCCTGCGCTTTCATCCAAAACATATCGTAACAATCCATTGTTTTTTGTGCTTGTTTATTGAGTGCAACTGCTAAATAAGTCACCATGGGGCCAAAAAAAGTTCCAAGAAGGCGAGAAACACGATAGAATTCAAGAAAGAACTCGTAGCAAAGTACGAAAGTGGTGTACGCGTGGCCAATCTCGCCAGGATGTACAGGAAGTTCGCATCAACAATCAGTTCCATCCTGGTGAAGAAAAAAGAAATCAAGAAAGCTGATGTCCAGTGACTCTCAAGCTGGTCCTAGTGCCAGTAAAAGACAAAGAAGGGAAGTAACCCTGGATAGGGTATTGATACCTGAAGTCCTTATGGAGGGGGATTCCCCTTCCAAACAATAACCTCTCGTCCTCCCTCTCCCCTCCTCGCCGTCTTCCATATGCCAACAAGAGTCTTCAATAAAGGTAAAAGTGATGTTAAATGTTCATTTATCTATTTCATTTGTCATTTATATTTATAGTCAACCTTCCGTTTTCGTGTATCTCTGTTTTCGTGTGTTTCCGTTTTCGTGTAGTTTTTTCGGGGAATTTTTCCCTCCGTTTTCGGTGATTAACTCCGTTTTCGTTCATGGTACGGAACCTGTCCAGTGCCCAGCGCACATACAAAGCCTGCAAGCCCGCCTCTCTCGCACATTCTCAGGCAGTGTAGTATTATTTCTGGTTGAGTGAACATTATCCTGCGAGTTCATACAAAACATTTCTTAACAATCCATTTTATTTGGCCCTTGATTATTGTGTGTGACTGCTAAATAAGCCACCACGGGCCCAAAGAAAGCTCCTAGTGTCAGTCCTTTGGTAAAGAAAGTGAAGAACACCATAGAATTAAAGAAAGAAATTGTAGCAAAGTATCAAAGTGGAGTCGATAAAGGCTATAGCACAAGCCAGCGATAAAGTGTAGCATTAACAGTGTAGCAAGTAAGTTAAGCCATTAATCGATAGAAAAATGACGACACGAAACTTAACTCCTCCATTGTTTGTTTGAGGAATATAGGGACACTGAGACCAGAGCCGCCCAATGCCAACATCTCCTCCAAGTGTAAATATGTATTTCTTATTTATATAAGGTTATTTATATAAGGTTAGTGGACGAGTTTGGGAGAGTGTGTAAAGGTAGAAAGTTAAAAGTGAACATAGATAAGAGTAAGGTGATGAGGGTATCAAACGATTTAAATAAAGAAAAATTGGATATCACATTGGAGAGAGGGATTATGGAAGAAGTAAATGTTTTCAGATATTTGGGAGTTGATGTGTCAGCAGATGGGTTTATGAAGGATGAGGTTAACCATAGAATTGATGAAGGAAAAAGGTGAGTGGTGCATTGAGGTATCTGTGGAGACAAAAACGTTATCCATGGAGTCAAAGAAGGGAATGTACGAAAGTATTGTGGTACCAACACTCTTATATGGGTGTGAAGCATGGGTTGCAAATGCTGCAGCGAGGAGGAGGCTGGAGGCAGTGGAGATGTCCTGTCTAAGGGCAATGTGTGGTGTAAATATTATGCAGAAAATTCGGAATGTGGAAATTAGGAGAAGGTGTGGAGTTACTAAAAGTATTTGTCAGAGGGCTGAAGAGGGGTTGTTGAGGTGGTTTGGTCATTTAGAGAGAATGGATCAAAGTAGAATGACTTGGAGAGCGTATAAATCTGTAGGGAAGGAAGGCGGGGTAGGGGTCGTCCTAGAAAAGGTTGGGGAAGGGGTAAAGGAGGTTTTGTGGGCGAGGGCTTGGACTTCCAGCAAGCATGTGTGAGCGTGTTAGATAGGAGTGAATGGAGACGAATGGTTTTGGGACATGACGATCTGTTGGAGTGTGAGCAGGGTAACATTGTGTGAAGGGATTCAGGGAAACCAGTTAATTGATTTAGTTGGACTTGAGTCCTAGAAATGGGAAGTACAATGCCTGCACTTTAAAGGAGGGGTCTGAGATAGTGACAGCTGGGAGGGACTTTTCTCAGCTGTAGTATCTGAGCTCCTCTGCAAAGACAGTGATTATGTATGAGTGTGGTGAAAGTGTTGAATGATGATGAAAGTTTTTTCTTTTTGGGGATTTTATTTCTTTTTGGGTCACCCTGCCTCGGTGGGAGACGGCCGACTTGTTGAAAAAAAAAAAAAAAAAAAAAAATATTTCTTATTTATAAATTATGTACATTGTGTGAATAGAGGTGGTGGCGGCCTGTGGCGGCCTGCTGCTGCCGCTGACCACAACCAGCAGTATATGTAACACGCACGAGCGCACACATACAATAGGCCTAGTGTCTAATCGACATGTGCCTAGGACAAAATGGTAACTAACTCACTCACTCTCACTCTCTCTCTCACTCACTCTCTCTCATTCTCTCACTCTCTCTCATTCTCTCACTCTCCATTCTCTCACTCTCTCACTCACTCACTCTCACTCTCTCACTCACAAGCACACACCTCCAACAGGCCTAGTGTCTAATAGACATGTGCCTAGGACAAAATAGTAACTAACAGCTTATGGTCAGTGGCCCTTAAACCCAAAAACAATAACAACACTACTGCCAGTTCTCTCATACATATTGACATATTTTATTCAATCTAGAGTATATATCATGTTTCTATGTTATAAATATTGTTTATTATGTTATATTAGATGAATTGTGATAGATAAATAAGCTGTAGAGCTGACATTAGTGTCAAATTTAAGCATTTTGTCCTGCCTCCTCTCTCCTCCTTTCCATCTTCCATACACCAACAAGAGTCGCCAATAAAGGTAAGTGTGATGTTAAATGTTCATTTATACATGTTAGGGGATTTTCTTTCTTTTTGGGTCACCCTGCCTCGGTGGGAGACGGCCGACTTGTTGAGAAAAAAAAAAAAAAAAAAAAATTAGTGCTTTATATTTATTTGTCATTCTTTTCTGTATGTAAATCTGTATTTAATCTCTAAAAAATTATTTTTTGTTAATACTCCTTGGTGTCTGAAACGGATTAATTGAATTTACATTATTTCTTATGGCAAAATTGCCTTAAGTTTTCGTTGATTTCAGTTTTAGTCGATCCCTCTGGAACGGATTAAGCACAAAAATGGAGGGTTGACTGTATTTCTCATTGTTTTCTGTATGTAAAACTATATTAAATCTTATTAAAATGTATTTTTTGTTAATAATTTGGGTGTCTGGAATAGATAAATTGGATTTACATTATTTCTCCTGGAAAATATTGCTTCAGTTTTCGTACAATTCGTCAGACTTTCTGAAACGAATTAATCACGAAAACAGAGGTTCCACTATACAGTACAAGTTTCAACAGTGAAAATTACATCAGCTAAGGCTAAGACGATCATCATAATGTTTGAGGTAGTAGAAGAAAACTCAACTTTAGAATTTTAGTACATAAAACAAATGTCTTGAAACTTTATGATGTAAATACAGTGGTACCTCGGTTTACGGTGGTCCCCAAAATCGCCCTTTTATATAAGTTTATTTTTTTAAATGCTTTTGTAAGTATATTTTTGGGGGTGTAAAAGGACTAGTCTATTTTACATTATTCCTTATGGGGATAAATTCGTTTGGTAATGGCACTTGAACAGCATTCTCGAACGAAAAAATATCGTAACTCGAGGTACCACTGTAGTTGGTTGGGTTGTTGTGGCTCAGTTATTTGAATTTCATTATGAGTGTAGTACTAGCATGATGCCCAGGGCACGAGCAAACATGAGTGTCTGGCTGTTTCAGCTACCTGACCTTGGTGGGAAGTGGCTCTTGTGGATAATAAAATACAGTGGACCCCAGAGTTACGAACACCCCGAAAATCGTACAATTATGTATAATATTGTAAGTGCTTTTGTAAGTGTATTTTTGGGGGTCTGAAATGGACTAACCTACTTGACATTATTTCTTAAGGGAGTAAATTCGTTCGGTAATGGCACTTGAGCAGGCTTCTGGAATGAATTTTGTTCATTACTCGGGGGTCCACTGTACATAATTTTTTTTTTTACAAATTAAAATATTGTTTCAAGACTTTTGTTTTTAAAAAGTGAAGATGTTGAATTCACTCTTACTATCCCCAATGACACACATGTAAAAATTCTACGACTGCCATGCAACTTCCTACAGCAGATAGATAGAGATATTGTGTATATTATAAGAGAGGTATTGCATTCTGCAATGTCAATAATAAAGGAGTAGCCATCATTATTCTGACCTGTTTTAGTTCTCCAAGAATCCTCCTCGAGTGCAGCCAAGAGAGAAGGAAGCACCAACTTAACACCATGAGCAGACAACTTGCTCATGACTGCCTTAGCTGTATCATCGGTGGCTTCACGAACATACTGGTTGGTGTCACCAAAACACAGTAGCAAGTGGGGCAGAATATGAACAATATATGGCTCAAACAACTTTCCTAACATGTTGCAGAGTTGTTCCAAGGCAAAGAGAGCCCCCTCTCGGTACCTGTAGTTCTTCTTGTCCTGAGTAAGAAAACAATATAGTCATGTCTTATAAACCATTGAATCTTTAAAAATTAACAAACAAGATAAGGATTGGAAGGATTGTTTATCTTTTCTTAGTCTCATAAAAACTTTATATGTAAGGAAAAGAGAATAAAAAGTCATACAGGTGGTTATTTGTGCATTGTTCCGCTGTGACTGGAACAATACACAAATAACCTGCACATAGAAGAGAGAAGCTTATGATGATGTTTTGGTCTGGCTTGGAACATTAGTCACACACAAGCACACAGGAAAGGGAGCTAGTATATATATGAGATGAGGATGGGGCTGGTAGTATAATGAGAGTATGAGTACTCCCTTTGTAGCAATCTAGTTCATACCTCTCCTCTTGCCACTCCATTTCCTGTTGTTCTTGTCCTCTCTAATATTTGGAGAAACTTGCTGCTCTTTCTGACACTTAGAGACCACAAAAGAAGTGTTAGACTTGCCAACACCAATAATGCTTTTTCTCTCATGCTAGAGATCATAGTCATCCTATTAACTGGTCCTCTGACAAAACTGTCTACCCTATTTTCTAGCCTTCACAGATGCCATCTTGTTAAAACATCCCTTATAAACAACTTTTCTAATATGAATCTTAGTCCAAACTTTGTCTCTGTAGATACATTCCTTCCTTATTACATTGTTAAATACTCCAAACTTTGGAACCCTTATGACTTAGCCTGACTTTTGTCTCCTCTCCTTTCACATATTTTCAGTATTTCCTGTCTTCTGCCTAGGTGGGTTCAGTTCTATGAGGTTTAGTTCTGCTGGAGTTTGGTTCTACCCTTGTGGGCCATTATCTGTCCTGCAGTTCTCCTTTGTTCTCTTGTTCTTAGACTACCTCCACTATTACTACTATCTCTTTGCTAAGTCTCAAAGCTTTGACCCATTTTTTGCTACTACCTTCTTATTGCCTCATCTACCACTGTTATACTTTTTCTTCTACTACTACCACTATAATACCATTCCCTCCTCTTCTTACACTACTCCCATCACTGCCTCTCTCTCATATATATACTGGCTCCCTTCCCTTCCAGCTTCTGGGTGACTAGTTAATGCTCAAAGTTGGACCAAAATGTCAGCACAAGTTTCAGTCTCATGTGTGTGGGTTATTTGTGCACGAAAATCTTGCAGCTGCTACTTTCATCTAGAGTATGCACATGTGTGTATGTGTACTCACCTATTTGTGGTTGTAGTGGTCAAGTCATAGCTGTGTGTGTGTGTGTGTTGTACATGTGTGTGTGTGTGTGTGTGTGTGTGTGTGTTGTGTGTGTTGTACCTGTGTGTGTGTGTGTTGTACCTGTGTGTGTGTGTGTTGTACCTGTGTGTGTGTGTGTGTGTGTGTTGTACCTGTGTGTGTGTGTGTGTGTGTGTGTTGTACCTGTGTGTGTGTGTGTGTGTGTGTGTGTGTGTTAGTTACCATTTTGTCCTAGGCACATGTCAATTAGACACTAGGCCTGTTCTATATAGTGTGTGTGTATGTGTATGTAAGAACACTTGAAATGTTTCTGCCCCACCGGATGAACCGGGCCCTCCGTCGTCAAGCAGAGCTTTACCCACTAGGCCACCGGTGTACGTGTGTGTGTGTGTGTGTGTGTGTTTGTACCTGTGTGTGTGTGTGTGTTGTACCTGTGTGTGTGTGTGTTACTGTTGTGTGTGTGTTGTACCTGTGTGTGTGTGTGTTGTAACTGTGTGTGTGTTGTACCTGTGTGTGTGTGTGTTGTACCTGTGTGTGTGTGTTGTACCTGTGTGTGTGTGTTGTACCTGTGTGTGTGTGTTGTACCTGTGTGTGTGTGTTGTACCTGTGTGTGTGTGTTGTACCTGTGTGTGTGTGTTGTACCTGTGTGTGTGTGTTGTACCTGTGTGTGTGTGTGTGTTGTACCTGTGTGTGTGTGTTGTACCTGTGTGTGTGTGTGTGTGTTGTACCTATGTGTGTGTGTTGTACCTGTGTGTGTACTCACCTAGTTGTGGTTGCAGGGGTCGAGTCATAGCTCCTGGCCCCACCTCTTCACTGGCTGCTATTGGCTCACTCTCCCTGTGCCATGAGCTTTATCATACCTCTTCTTAAAGCTATGTATGGAACCTGCCTCCACTACATCGCTTCCCAAACTATTCCACTTCCCAACCACTCTGTGACTGAAGAAATACTTCCTAACATCCCTGTGATTCATCTGAGTCTTCACCTTCCAACTGTGTCCCCTTGTTGCTGTGTCCCATCTCTGGAACATTCTGTCTCTGTCCACCTTGTCAATTCCTCTCAGTATCTTATATGTCGTTATCACGTCCCCCTATCTCTCCTGTCCTCCAGTGTCATCAGGTCGATTTCCCTTAACCTCTCCTCGTAGGACATACCCCTTAGCTCCGGGACTAGTCTTGTTGCAAACCTTTGCACTTTCTCTAGCTTCTTTACGTGCTTGGCTAGATGTGGGTTCCAAATTGGTGCTGCATACTCTAATATGGGCCTAACGTACACAGTGTACAGGATCCTGAACGATTCTTTATTAAGATGTCGGAATGCTGTTCTTAGGTTTGCTAGGCGCCCGTATGCTACAGCAGTTATTTGGTTGATGTGCGCCTCAGGAGAAGTGCCTGGTGTTATACTCGCCCCAAGATCTTTTTCCTTGATTGAGGTTTGTAGTCTCTGGCCCCCTAGACTGTACTCCGTTTGCGGTCTTCTTTGCCCTTCCCCAATCTTCATAACTTTGCACTTGGTGGGGTTGAACTCCAGGAGACAATTGCAATCTACCCACCCCTCTCTCTCTCTCTCTCTTGTCTTACTGCTGTCACCCTGTCTTAGAACTCCAGTAGGTTTGTGACACAGGATTTCCCTTCCCTGAAACCGTGTTGGCCGTCGTTGATAAGTTCATTCCTTTCTAGGTGCTCCACCATTCTTCTCCTGATAATCTTCTCCATGACCTTGCATACTATACATGTCAGTGACACTGGTCTGTAGTCCCAGACTATTCAACATCTTACCAGAAGATATCCGAAACATGGCTGGAACCAGTGTAGAAGCCTTCAAAAGGAAACTGGACAAGTATCTTCACAAGGTGCCAGATCAACCAGGCTGTGATGGATATGTGGGGCAGCGGGCCTCCAGCAGCAACAGCCTGGTTGACCAGGCAAGCACCAGATGAGCCTGGCCCATGGCTGGGCTCAGAGAGTAGATAAACTCTTGAAATTCTTCAAAGGTATATCAAAGGAGCTAGTGGGTGGTAGTGTGTGAGCTAGTGGGTGGTAGTGTGTGAGCTAGTGGGTGGTAGTGAGTGAGCTAGTGGGTGGTAGCGAGTGAGCTAGTGGGTGGTAGTGTGAGAGCTAGTGGGTGGTAGTGTACTCACCTATATGTGGTTGCAGGGGTCGAGTCATAGCTCTTGGCCCCGCCTCTTCACTGATTGCTACTAGGTCCTCTCTCTCTCTGCTCCATGAGCTTTATCAAACCTCGTCTTAAAACTATGTATGGTTCCTGCCTCCACTACGTCACTTTCTAGGCTATTCCACTTCATGACAACTCGATGACTGAAGAAATACTTCCTAACATCCCTTTGACTCATAGGAGTCTTCAACTTCCAATTGTGACCCCTTGTTTCTGTGTCCCCTCTCTGGAACATCTTGTCTCTGTTCACCTTATCTATTCCTCGCAGTATTTTATATGTCGTTATCATGTCTCAACTAACCCTCCTGTCCTCTAGTGTCATCAGGCAGATTTCCCTTAACCTTTCTTCTTAGGACAATCCCCTTAGCTCTGGGACTAGTCTTGTTGCAAACCTTTGCACTTTCTCTAATTTCTTGATGTGCTTGACCAGGTGTGGGTTCCAAACTGGTGCTGCATATTCCAGTATGGGCCTGACGTACACGGTGTACAGAGTATTCAATGATTCCTTAGTGTGCAAGCTAGTGGGTGGTAGTGTGTGAGCTAGTGGGTGGTAGTGTGTGAGCTAGTGGGTGGTAGTGTGTGAGCTAGTGGGTGGTAGTGTGGGAGCTAGTGGGTGGTAGTGTGGGAGCTAGTGGGTGGTAGTGTGGGAGCTAGTGGGTGGTAGTGTGGAGCTAGTGGGTGGTAGTGTGGAGCTAGTGGGTGGTAGTGTGGGAGCTAGTGGGTGGTAGTGTGTGAGCTAGTGGGAGGCTAGTGTGGGAGCTAGTGGGTGGTAGTGTGGGAGCTAGTGGGTGGTAGTGTGGGAGCTAGTGGGTGGTAGTGTGGAGGCTAGTGGGTGGTAGTGTGGAGCTAGTGGGTGGTAGTGTGGGAGCTAGTGGGTGGTAGTGTGGAGCTAGTGGGTGGTAGTGTGCGAGCTAGTGGGGTGGAGTAGTGGTGCGGAGCTAGTGGGTGGTAGTGTGGAGCTAGTGGGTGGTAGTGTGGGAGCTAGTGGGTGGTAGTGTGGAGCTAGTGGGTGGTAGTGTGGAGCTAGTGGGTGGTAGTGTGGGAGCTAGTGGGTGGTAGTGTGGAGCTAGTGGGTGGTAGTGTGGAGCTAGTGGGTGGTAGTGTGGAGCTAGTGGGTGGTAGTGTGCGAGCTAGTGGGTGGTAGTGTGCGAGCTAGTGGGTGGTAGTGTGCGAGCTAGTGGGTGGTAGTGTGGGAGCTAGTGGGTGGTAGTGTGGGAGCTAGTGGGTGGTAGTGTGGGAGCTAGTGGGTGGTAGTGTGGGAGCTAGTGGGTGGTAGTGTGGAGCTAGTGGGTGGTAGTGTGGGAGCTAGTGGGTGGTAGTGTGGGAGCTAGTGGGTGGTAGTGTGGGAGCTAGTGGGTGGTAGTGTGGGAGCTAGTGGGTGGTAGTGTGGGAGCTAGTGGGTGGTAGTGTGGAGCAGTGGTGGTAGTGTGGAGCTAGTGGGTGGTAGTGTGGGAGCTAGTGGGTGGTAGTGTGCGAGCAAGTAAGTGATAGTGTGTGAGCTAGTGGGTGGTAGTGGGTGAGCTAGTGGGTGGTAGTGTGCGAACAAGAGAGTGGTAGTGTGCGAGCAAGAGGGTGGTAGTGTGCGAGCTAGTGGGTGGTAGTGTGCAAGCTAGTGTGCAAGCTAGTGGGTGGTAGTGTGTGAGCACGTAAGTGATAAGTGTGCGAGCTAGTGGGTGGTAGTGTGTGAGCTAGTGGGTGGTAGTGTGGGAGCTAGTGGGTGGTAGTGTGGGAGCTAGTGGGTGGTAGTGTGCGAGCTAGTGGGTGGTAGTGTGGGAGCTAGTGGGTGGTAGTGTGCGAGCTAGTGGGTGGTAGTGTGCGAGCTAGTGGGTGGTAGTGTGGGAGCTAGTGGGTGGTAGTGTGGGAGCTAGTGGGTGGTAGTGTGGAGCTAGTGGGTGGTAGTGTGGGAGCTAGTGGGTGGTAGTGTGGGAGCTAGTGGGTGGTAGTGTGCGAGCAAGTAAGTGATAGTGTGTGAGCTAGTGGGTGGTAGTGGGTGAGCTAGTGGGTGGTAGTGTGCGAGCAAGAGGGTGGTAGTGTGCGAGCTAGTGGGTGGTAGTGTGCAAGCTAGTGGGTGGTAGTGTGTGAGCACGTAAGTGATAAGTGTGCGAGCTAGTGGGTGGTAGTGTGCGAGCAAGAGTGTGGTAGTGTGCGAGCTAGTGGGTGGTAGTGGGAGAGCTAGTGGGTGGTAGTGTGCGAGCAAGTAGATGGTAGTGTGAGCTAGTGGGTGGTAGTGTGCGAGCTAGTGGGTGGTAGTGTGAGCTAGTGGGTGGTAGTGTGCGAGCACCTAAGTGATAAGTGTGCGAGCTAGTGGGTGGTAGTGTGCGAGCAAGAGGGTGGTAGTGTGCGAGCTAGTGGGTGTGTGAGCTAGTGGGTGGTAGTGTTCAAGCAAGTAGATGGTAGTGTGTGAGCTAGTGGGTGGTAGTGTGTGAGCCAGTGGGTGGGAGTGTGAGAGCCAGTGGGTGGGAGTGAGACCCAGTGGGTGGGAGTGTGTGAGCCAGTGAGTGGGAGTGTGAGCCAGTGGGTGGGAGTGTGTGAACCAGTGGGTGGGAGTGTGTGAGCCAGTGGGTGGGAGTGTGTGAGCCAGTGGGTGGAGGTGTGCAAACTAGTGTAAATACTTGGTCTACCCTTCCTAAAACCTCCTTGATCATCTGTGATCCTGTTCTCCATCTTATTCTTAATTCTTTCAATAATAACAATCATACACCTTACCAGGTATACTCAACAAGCTTATTACCATATAATTCTTAAATTCGCTTTTATCCCCTTTGCCCTTATACAAAGGAACTATACATTCTCTCTGCAAATCCCTAGGTACTGTACATTTATTAAATAAAAGCACCAACCACTCAAATACTATATCACCACCCACTTTTAACATTTGTCATGATCCCATTAATCCCAGCTGCTTACCCCCTTTCATTTTACCAACAGGCTCACCCACCTCCCCCACACTCACATCTGGCTCTTAATCACTCCTGAAAGATGCTATACCTCCCTGGCCAATACAGTGGAACCCCGGATTTCATCAATAATTCTTTCCAGAAAGCTGTTCAAGTGCCGTTATCGAACGAATTTGTTCCCCTAAGGACGAATGTAAATTAGATTAGTCCATTTCAGACCCCTCCAAAAATACACTTACAAAAATACTTACATAATTGTTTGAGTTGGGAGCAGTACGAAATCCGGGGATCCACTGTGCTATGAAATCACAGCTTCCTTATCTTCAACAACATTTAACAATTCCTCAAAATATTCCCTCCATCTTCCGAAAACTTACAACTCCCCATCTAATTAATTACTCTTCTGTTTTTGATGAATGTAAACAATTCAATGTAGTGAGTAAAATTCAAACCTGTGTTGTGGTGGTCCTTATACAACTGTAGCTCAGTGACTAAACTGTGTTGTGGAGGTCCTTATACAACTGTAGCTCAGTGGCTAAACTGTGTTGTGGTGGTTCTTATACAACTGTAGCTCAGTGCCTAAACTGTGTTGTGGTGGTTCTTATACAACTGTAGCTCAGTGGCTAAACTGTGTTGTGGTGGTCCTTATACAACTGTAGCTCAGTGGCTAAGCTGTGTTGTGGTGGTCCTTATACAACTGTAGCTCAGTGGCTAAGCTGTGTTGTGGTGGTCCTTATACAACTGTAGCTCAGTGGCTAAGCTGTGTTGTGGTGGTTCCTTATGCAACTGTAGCTCAGTGGCTAAACTGTGTTGTGATGGTCCTTATACAATTGTAGCTCAGTGGCTAAACTGTGTTGTGGTGGTCCTTATACAACTGTAGCTCAGTGGCTAAGCTGTGTTGTTGTACTTATATGACTGCAGCTCAGTGACTCAGCACATCTGACTGATAATTAAAGGACTACCACACCACAGGTTTGAATCCCACTAACAATAATGAATAACTATTTTTCTTCTATATTTGTTTTTATGTCAGTTTTCTTACCTGTATAGCAGTTGTCAACTGATTCATGATGTCCAGCTGTTTCAAGGCTAAGATACCCATACCCTTGACTAGTGAAGCCAAGCCATACGCTGCACCCTTGCGTTCGCCGTAATTCTCAGACTCCAGCAACACTGTCATAAGCTTGGCGACCAGCTTGGGACAATCGTCACGAATGGCTGGCACCAGAGGATGGAGACAGTTGGCCACTGCTTCTTGTACCTGAAAATGATTGTCACATAACTATACAAAGGAAAATTTTCTTGATGTCATATATGCCAACTAGACTAATTTAGAAGATTCCTTATAATACAAAAGTTTTATTACTGAACTGTACTTTAATAGTATACATATTGTATATTGGAGATGTTGACATACATATTGTATGTAAACATCTCCACCTATAATTAACATTATTATGACTACAGTGGAAAGCATGTAAGTGTATGAGTGACTTTGTAGTCTTTTTTTTTTTCAACAAGTCGGCCGTCTCCCACCGAGGCAGGGTGACCCAAAAAGAAAGAAAATCCCCAAAAAGAAAATACTTTCATCATCATTCAACACTTTCACCACACTCATACATAATCACTGTCTTTGCAAAGGAGCTCAGATACGACAGCTGAGAAAAGTCCCTCCCAGCTGTCACTATCTCAGACCCCTCCTTTAAAGTGCAGGCATTGTACTTCCCATTTCCAGGACTCAAGTCCAACTAAATCAATTAACTGGTTTCCCTGAATCCCTTCACACAATGTTACCCTGCTCACACTCCAACAGATCGTCATGTCCCAAAAACCATTCGTCTCCATTCACTCCTATCTAACACGCTCCAGCAAGCATGTGTGAGCATATTTTCGTTTTACCCTTCGTAAAATTCAATTTAAACGGATCTGCTTCTCAGTAGATGACTTGCTGAATGATTTACTGCTACTGACTTGACTGATTTACTGACCTACTGACTTGACTGATTTACTGACCTACTGACTTGACTAATTTACTGACCTAACTGGCTTACTGACTTTACTGATTTACTGACCTAACTGGCTTACTGACTTTACTGATATACTGACAGCTTACTACTTAACTGACTGACTTGACTGATTTACTGACTGATGGCTTACTGACTTGACTGTCCAACTTAACTGATTTACTGAATGACTTGACTGACTTAAATGAGTGACCTACTGAATTGAATGACTGTACTGACTTGACTGACTGATCTACTGACTCACATGACTGGACTAACTGATTGGACTACCATCCACCTCAGCCCAGATGGGCCTCAGCATGCCTCTCCACTCCCTCCTTCACAATCATCAACAAACACCAGCAACCACAATTTAAGGTAAGAAATATTATTTGTTACATTTTTAGTCTTAAGCAACAGAAAAAACATACATTGTAACAATAATGAACAACAATTGCATTATTATTTTTATTTTTGAAAGATTTGGAGACCTAAAACAAAAAATTTGTTTGGCTTTTTTATTTTTTGGGGGGTCCCAGGAACGTAACCCTATTTTTCCCACAAGTTCTTCAGTTCCCTACCGTATTAATCGATGGTCTACTGTAATTATTTTCAAGTTTTCCTAAACAGAATACAGTGGTACCTCGAGTAACGATATTTTTTCGTTCGAGAATGCTGTTCAAGTGCCATTACCAAACGAATTTATCCCCATAAGGAATAATGTAAAATAGACTAGTCCTTTTACACCCCCAAAAATATACTTACAAAAGCATTTAAAACAATAAACTTACATAAAAGGGCGATTTTGGGGACCATCGTAACTCGAGGTACCACTGTATTATGTCAATGTTACATAAATTTTATCATTAATATTAATGATTTGTTTCAGGTATGCTATATACAAGGAAACTTATGAAATGTAGTAAAAAGTCGAACATTGGCAGGGAGGATCCATAGAAGGCCATACATTCACCATCACTTATTCAAAACCTGCCATGCCAGAATTTTTGTGAACATGACAATTCAAATAACCCTCTGAGTATAGTTTCAGCACCCCATCCGTCATAATGCAGGCACGGAACTCCCCACTTCCCATACTTAAGTCTAGCCAAATTATTTTCCTGAATCACATAACAAATATTACTATGCCTACACTCAGACAGCATGTCAAAAATCACTTGCCTCCACTTACTCCACTCAAACCCATTCATACGTGTCTGCTGGATGTTCAAGCTCAAACCCTTCCTCCTTTCCCGACAATACTCCCTGTGATGTCTCTTACACATCCTTCTAACCACCTCCAATTTCTATAACCATTCATTCTGCCTATCCTGTTCCAGCCTTCCTACATGATCAAACACACATTAACCAACTGTATGTGATTACTTCAGGTCAAACACAAACACTTACAAAATAACATAATCTTCAACCACATA
The DNA here is from genome assembly GCA_009830355.1 of Cherax destructor. Lineage (NCBI taxonomy): Eukaryota > Metazoa > Arthropoda > Malacostraca > Decapoda > Parastacidae > Cherax > Cherax destructor. The sequence continues at coordinate 59,691 of WNWK01008134.1, forward strand.
AACAGAGAAGATCCACTCACTAATCATACAAATACTTAACTCTTGTTGGAAGAGAGATTTAACAAACACAAAAGAAAAATAATTTGGCTGAGAGAATTGTTAAGAGCAGATAGTTGTTGTGATGGAGTATGGTTAAGAGCAGATAGTTGTTGTGATGGAGTATGGTTAAGAGTAGATACCTGTTGTGATGGAGTATGATTAAGAGTAGATACCTGTTGTGATGGAGTATGGTTAAGAGTAGATACCTGTTGTGATGGAGTATGCAGGGCTTCAACCAGTTTAGCAACAATGGGTTTAATTTTGGGGTCACTGTGCTCCAGATGTTTGGCCAGAGAACCCATCAGTATGATCACACTCTGTCTGACAGCATCGTAGCTGGCGTGGTTTGGTGCAGTGTTCAGAAACTTCTCAAACACTGGCAGAAGACTGTTCACTGTTTCCTAAATGAAAACTACTTTTATTAATACACATTTGTAACTACATTTGACTATACAGTATAAATATTACAGCCTCTCCTCACTTAACGACGGAGTTCCATTCCTGAGACCACGTAGTTAAACAAATTCATCGCTAAGTGAGGAGCATACTATAATGGTAGTGAGATTGTGTCAACCATCTCTGATATTGTTTTAATGTCACCTTTGCACCATTTATAACATTTCTGGTATATTTTAAATGTTTATACAGTAGTGTACTGTAAATTGTAATAAACACAATAGAGGAAATCAGCTGTAATATACATTATTTAGGTATGAATACTGGTCAGAGAGCCAGTCGTAAACAAGTACAGTGGAACCTCTGCTTACGAATTTAATCCGTTCCGTGACCTTGTTCGTATCCTGATTTGTTCGTATGCTGGATTAATTTTCCTCATTTAAATTAATTGAAATGCCATTAATTCGTTCCATGGGAATTCCTGCTGTCAGGAGGCATGACAAAATAGTAGTACAGTGGTACCCCGAGTTTCAACCATAATTCGTTCCAGAAGGCTGTTCGAGTGCAGTTACTGAACAAATTTGTTCCCAAAAGGAATAATGTTAATTACATTAGTCTGTTTCAGAACCCCAAAATTACACTTACAAAAGCACTTACAATAATACACTTACATAATTGTTCGAGTTGGGAGCTGTTCGAAACTCAAGGTACCACTGTACTTCAATATGATACTATTATCAACTCTATGGGTTATTTATCTATGACAATTAATCTAATATGACATAATAAACACTATAAATAACATAAAAACCTGATATACACTCTAGAATGAATAAAATATGTATGTCATTACGAATGTGGTGGTGGGGGAAGAGAGTGGTTCCGCCATCAGAGATGCTAGTATAAGAGAAAACGGAGTTTGTGAGGCAAACTGCATTAGATCACTTCTTTCATAAGAAAACCATAATGTACAAATGAATTGGTGTACATACACCATTTACATACCTTGCAGAAGATTTAAACTCCACAACTTGCACCTGTGCTGGCATGCAGGAACACATTAAATGTCAAAATTATATAATAAACATGCTACATAACATATAAATTAACATAAATATGAGTTGTTTTTCCAGTCGGCTTGACAAGTGAACAAAAACCATTCGTGTCCGGGCTGGTAACAACAACAACAACTGGTTTGTTTACAAAACTCATGAACTTTTTACACTCTCATTCTCTCTCATTTGTTCATTTAATCTTGTTTACTCACCTCTCACCCTAAATTAGGACTACAAATAATTTAAGGTAAGTAATGAGTGTACTGTTTATGCATTTTATCGCTCTAGGGCACTTTGAAAACTTAGTACAGTGGACCCCGAGTTTCGGTCACCTTGGAAATCGTACAACTATGTAAGTGTAATATTGTAAGTACTTTTGCAAGTGTATTTTTGGGGGTCTGAAATAGACTAACTTACTTGACATTATTCCTTAATGGAGTAAATTCGTTCAGTAATGGCACTTGAGTAGCCTTCTGGAATGAATTATGACCGAAACTCAGGGGTACACTGTATATAATGTGTGGGTGGGGTACCCAGATGTGGGTTACATACCTACCACATTTTGATACCTACCTACCTTACTATTCACCTTATAATACTTTATTTAGACACTTCACTTCTCAGAAAGCAAGAATGAGTAACTCCATAAATGTAGGCAGTCATGACATCTGCAAATATTATGCTAAAGAGATGTCCCTATATGGGAAGAAAATGCTGTTATAAACACACCAGAAAATGTACAAAAATAAGGAAGAGGAAGTGTCACTTTGAAGAGGAATGCAGTTACAGTGAAACCTCAGTTTTCGTATGCCCTAGTTTGAATGTAAAACTATAGTTATTCTCTATAAAATGTATATTTTGTTAATATTTTTGGGTGTCTGGAATGGAGTAATTGGATTAACATTATTTCTTAAGGAAAATATTGCTTCCGTTTTCATACGATTCAGTTTATCGTCAGACTTTTTCGAACGGATTAACCACGAAAACCAAGGTTCCACTGTACTTCCATCCAGTGATGTGCACAGTTTCAAAGCAGCTCAGAGAATGTTATGACCTTAATTAACTGTCCAGACCACCACATGAAAGGAACATGGCACTACAGAGAGAGCAGAGGAATGAAAAAGAGAAATGAGCAAACCCAAAAAAGGGTACAAACAGGGACGTACTACAAGTGGGACATGAGTTCCGAGAGTTTTTCTACTCTCAGAACCCAGCCTTGGGTCATGTTCGTCTTGTGCTTGCCTGATCAGTCAGGCTGTTGCTGCTGGTGGCCCTCTGGCCCACATATCCATCACAGCCTGGTTGATCTGGCACCTGGTGAGGACACTTGCCCAGTTTCCTATTGAAGGATACTACAATTGTCCCAGCAGTGTTTCTGATATCTTTTGGAAAGATGTTGATTAGTTTGGGGCCACGGTTGTTGATACAGTGTTCCCTTATTGTGCCCACTGCACCCCTGCTTTTCACTGGGTTTATTTTGCAATTCCTCCCATATTTCTCACTCCGGTATGTTATGGCAGTATGAAGTTTTGAGACAAAGCCCCAAGTACTTTCCAAGTATACATTATCATGCATCTCTCTTCTCCATTTCCAGTGAGTACATATTTAGGACTAAGTCATTCCAGGTCACCTGACATATTATTCCCAAGTCCTTCATGTGTTCCCCTCCATCTATTTGACGATCCTCTTGAGTTTTGCATACAGTGTCCCTTATGAGGTCTTCATTCTTTCCATACTTAAGCAGCTGGAACTTAACACTATTGAACATCATGTTGTTCTCCACTGCTCACTGAAAAATCCTGCAATTTTGAACTGTCTGCTACTAAGGTGACTTTCATGCTTATTTTAGTGTCATCTCCAAATGATGATACAAAACTGTGATGGGTATTTTTATCTTCATCTGCTATGAGGATAAGAAACAGCAGAAGTGCCAGGACAGTGCCATGAGGAACTGAGCTTGTTACCTCACTGTTCACTACTACTCTTTGTGTTCCATGTGTTAGAAACTTGAAAATCCATCTGCCTACCTTCCCTGTAATGCCTAGGGTCCTCATTTAGTGTGCAATCACCCCATGACATGAGACTGAAATGAGAAATATAGGAGAAAGTGCAAAATAAACCCAGTGAAAGCATGGGTGCAGTGGGCACAATGTCACAATAAGGAAACACTATCAACATCCATTGCCACAGATTATTCAACATCTTACCAGAAGATACCAGAAACACTACTGGGACAAGTGTAGGAGTCTTCAAGAGGAAACTGGACAAGTATCTTCACCAGGTGCCAGATCAACCAGGTTGTGATGGATATGTGGGCCAGCAGACCACAAGGAGCAACAGCCTGGTTGACCAGGCAACACCAGACGAACTGGGCCCAATGCTGGGCTCTGGGAGTAAAAAAAAAAAGAAAAAAAAAACTCTTGGAACTTATTAACTCTTTGAGGGTCGAGAGCCTCGATCCTAAACTTGTTCTCAGGGTCGAAAAATATTCGGAAATTTTTTTTTTTTTTTCTTAACCCTTAAACTGTCCACACGTAGATATACGTTCACTCGCGAAAGTGACCGAACGTATATCTACATTTTATTTTACATTCGTTCAAATTTAGCGCGATAGGCCTGAGTCGCCTAGACATGAGAGAATGGGTCTTCGCCCTCAGTGTGCGCAGTATGAAAAAAATCGGGGATGCCAGGGTACCGCATGGTAGCCCCAGTTAGTTTCAGCTAATTCTTGGGTCAACATCATGGCACACCCCCGTGATTCACTCAAGCCTCATCGTATTAACACTCTACTATTCTCGGAAAGTGATAGAGAACGCGAGCTTAGTGGATTTGACAGTGATATAGCCACTAATAATCAAGGAATTAGTGAAACTATTGATGACAACCCAGATGACCCTCAGCCCATCACCTCTGGGGTGGCCAGTGTGGCCAGTGTGGCCATACCAGACCCTCAGCCCAGCACATCTGGTGTGGCCAGTGTGGCCACAGACCCTCAGCCCAGCACCTCTGGGGTTGCTAGTGTTACTACCCAAAGGCAGCTCTGCAAGAGGAAATTATCATTTTCCATGTGTTATGATAGTGACGATAGTGAAGGTGATATAAGTGACGATGATGAAATCGATTTTATGCCCATAGACAATTCGTCGAGTGACAGTGATTATCATTATTCCCCAGTGAAACGTACTTATGGGCGTCATTACCTACGTTCAGGCAGTGTGCCATATGCAGTCAGAGGCAAGGGTCGTGGCAGTTCCGATCCAAACCCCAGCCACTGATAGTGAAAGTGATAATGAAGGAGAGTATGCTGGGATGGAGGAAGAGGTGGTGGGTGGCATGGTGCCTGGACCTCGTGGCACGGTGTGTGGACAGACAAAGGACCACGAGGCACCCTCTCAATCATGTGCTGGCCCCACTCCCGTCCCTCCTGCTCCCCCACGTCCCATGCCACAGGTCCACCCTGCACCATCTGATCGTGAATGGAAGTGGACTGAACATACAACATTCGTGCCACATCCTTTCAATTTTGATGGCAGTGGAAGTGGCATCATGCCACACTGTCCCATCACAAATGAGTCTACAGAGTTAGACTATTTTCAACTATACTTTGATGAGCCAATAATGAACCTGATTGTTACTCAGACCAACCTTTACTACCAGTATACAATGGACCATGCAGATTTTTCAGAATCGTCACGGCTGCGCAGGTGGAAAGATACAACTGTGGCTGAAATGTATTTATTCCTTGGCACTGTCATGCTTATGCCACACACATATAAGAACAATATAGCAAACTACTGGTCCACAGACCACTTCATTAGCACTCCAGTCTTCCGTGACCTCCTTCCCTGCAACAGATTCCTTCTGTTGCTGAGAATGTTGCACTTCTCAGATAGGAATACACCAAACCGAAATGACCTCCTCTACAAAATCCGGGAATTGTTTATGTATCTCAAGCAAAAATTCAGTGCCTACTTTTATCCATTCAAGAACATTGTTGTTGACGAGTCCTTGATTCTGTTCAAGGGACGACTGTCATTCAAACAATATATACCAAGCAAACGTAATCGCTTTGGTATAAAACTGTTTGTTATGTGTGACTGTGAGACTGGTCTTGTGTTGGATGTCATTATCTACACAGGTAAAAATACACTTGATGATACCAGGCGCATGTTGGGCATTTCTGGTGATGTTGTTCGCAAGATGATGCAGCCATACCTTGGCAAGGGCCATACATTGTTCACAGACAACTTTTACACAAGCCCTATGCTTGCTGATTTCCTACGTGTGAACAATACTGAGAAGAAATAGAAAACACATGCCAAAGTTCACTGGAGGAAGTGTAGTGCAGGCGTTTCATGCCAATGACATCATGGCACTGTCATGGCATGACAAAAGGGACGTGACATTGCTGTCAACCATCCACAGAAACGAGATGGTAAAAACAGACAGACTGAGCAAGCTCAACAATCAACCTATTGAAAAGCCAGCTGTTGTCATCGACTATACAAACAATGTGTGACTAGTCGACAAGTGTGACATGATGATAGGCTTTGTTGACTGTGTGCGTAGGAGTCGCAAGTGGTATATAAAAGTGTTTTTCCACCTTGTGGACATTGCAATGCTCAATGCCTTCAACATGTATGAAATAAAGACTGGGAAGCGACAACGATATGCAGAATTCACCCTAAATGTCATCAAGCAGATAGGGAGAAAGTATGGTACCACACCTATACCTGCCACTGAACAGCGACCTGTCACCCCACAACAGCGACCTGTCACTCCACAACAGCGACCTGTCACTCCAAAACCAGAGGGGGAAGTGCCCAACCGAATAATCCCTAACTGTCACTGCCTGATACCATTACCATCTACTCCAAAGAAGAAGTACTCTCAGAAAAAGTGTGTTGTGTGTGCTTACAGTACACAGCGACCCCAAGTGCGAAAAGACACAAGATTCATGTGTCAGCAATGTGGAGTGGCACTGTATGAATCCATGCTTCTTCGAGTATCATACAGTGGTGGACTTCTAGAAACATAAATAGGACCTGTAAATACCTTGTATATATATGTAAACAATAGTAAGTGATTGAACCAGGTGTACAAATTTATTTATCAGTGTGAACATGTGTGTTTGTGACAGTATGATTACTAATTCAGTAACAAACATTTGTGTCTAAACAAGAATTGGCAATGAAATGAATAGATCTGCATCAAAACATTATTATCATAGCATGAAAACAACAGAAAATGGGAAAAAAATGGAAAAAAAACGATAAATGTTTCTTGTTTCTGCAAGCGGCAGTGCTCCATGTTGCCGACACCACATCATTTAGCACCAACTTCACGGGCTTATATCTCGGTAAGTACTGGCCCTAAAATGTTTTTTTTTTAGCCTATCCTATTTATAAAAATGTGCTCTTCATTTTTAGAAAAAAAAAATGATTTTTTTTTTTTTCAAAATATTCGGTCACTTTCGCAAGTAAACGTATATCTACGTGTGGACAGTTTAAGGGTTAAGAAATGATAGAGAATGTTTTTGTGAGTGTTATAGGCCAAGGCCAAAAAAAAAAAAAAATGCAATCAATACTTACCAAGATATCGAGGCGTGAAGTTGACAGAAAATGAACCGCTTACGGCAACATAGCCGATTGCCAGTAACGCAGTAATTTTTTTTTCTACCTTTTTCTTTTATTTTTTAACATTTTATTTTTTCAAGTAACTTTTAAGGTCTGTGAGACCAATATAAGGTATAATGAATGTATATTCACTCGTTGTAAGCTACACAATAACCGCATAAACATTGTTGTCATTATATTGTTTACAAAACATGTTTACACAAACCAACAATAAAAAATGTTGTTTATTACTTTTTTCTATCATATACATATACACATATAGTCACTGGACACATTCCTAGAACTAGTACAGCTTCTGTAAGCTTGTAGTTGCGTGTGGCTGGACTTTTAACCCTTAAACGGTCCAAACGTATATATACGTTCTTACCACTACTGCCCCGACCTTGATTTTCCCCATAAGAAAGCATGTAAAAAAAAACGTATATATACGTTTGGGGCAGTAGCGGTATGAACGTATATATACGTTTGGACCGTTTAAGGGTTAAATATGCCGAGTCACCGGCGTGGCTAGTGTCACAAAGACGCATTACACCATCACTCACTACCCCCTCACTGCCTTCCACAATACACATGCCGTCCTCACCCCACCAACCCACATGGAAATAAGTCAGTCTGACTTTTTTGGGTTATCCTAGATTGATGGTTGTCCTTCCTTCCTTCCTACTTACCTTCCCTCCTTCCTACCTACCTTCCCTCCTTCCTACCTACCTACCTTCAACGCCGAGTCACCAGCGTGGCTAGTGTCACAAAGACGCATTACACCATCACTCACTACCCCTCACTGCCTTCCACAATACACATGCCGTCCTCACCCCACCAACCCACATGGAAATAAGTCAGTCTGACTTTTTTGGGTTATCCTAGATTGATGGTTTTCCTTCCTTCCTTCCTTTCTACCTTCCTTCCTACATACCTTCCCTCCTTCCTACCTACCTTCCTTCCTTACTTCTTCCTTCCTTCCTTTCTTCTCTCTCTCTTCCTTCCTTCCTTCCTTTCTTTCTTCCTTCCTTATTTCCTTCCTTCTGGTTTCCTGGGCATTGCTTTCGGTCACAAACTCTTCAAAACCACGAAATTCACTTTCACTGGCCCTTCCATCTGTGTTAGAACTGTCACTTGGGAAAATATGAGTCTCAATTCGCCGGGGAGAGGCGTTTCTTACCGCGAGGCATGGTGAACAAGGCGTACTGAAATAGCGTTCCCACAATGCACCACTGGCTCCACGATTTTTTTATACTGTGCACACTGACCACGCAGACCCATTCTCTCACATGTAGGCTTATCAGCATTCTCCCGCTCTATTTGAAGGCGCTAGAATTTACGCGTACAGTCAATCCCCGGTGCTCCACGGCGTCGGAGGTCGTCCAAATCGGTGTTCAACGTTTTTTTTAGAAACATTTTGGCTCGGTATTAGGCGGCCGCTTGGAATTGGACGAGTTGGCTATCCGTACCGGACGCATACGCACGTGGGCCGTGGCCCAGCTGGGCGCCCAGGCACTCAGTGTGCTATTGTTTACAAGCGAGCGACCACTACCCACGCACCACCCACGCATTCATACCATATATATTGTCATTATTCCAGTGTTTTTAGTGCTTGCAACTGCTAAATAAGCCACCATGGGACCCAAGAAAGCTCCTAGTGCCAAGCCTGTGGTAAAGAATGTCAGAAATACAATAGAATTGAAGAAGGAGATGATAGCAAAATATGAAAGTGGAGTGCGTGTCACTGAGCTGGCCAGGCTTTATGGCAAATCCCATTTAACCATCACTTCCATTTTGGCCAAGAGAAAGGAAATCAAGGACGCTGTCGTTGCGAAAGGTGCAAGTGTGGTCACAAAACAGAGATCTCAAGTGCTGGAACAAGTGGAAACTTTGTTGTTGGTGTGGATCAACGAGAAACAGTTAGCAGGAGATAGTGTTACGCAGGCAATAATATGTGAAAAAGCAAGGCAGTTGCATGATGATCTCGTCAAGAAAATGCCTGCAACGAGTGCTGAAGTGAACGAATTTAAAGACAGCAAAGGCTGGTTTGACAGATTTAAGAAGCGAAGTGGCATCCATAGTGTTGTGAGGCATGGTGAGGCAGCCAGTTCTGACAATAGTGCAGCTGAAAAATATGTGCAGGAATTCGTGGGGTATATAGAGGCTGAAAAATTCCAACCCCAACAAGTGTTCAATTGTGACGAAACAGGCCTGTTTTGGAAGAAAATGCCAAACAGGACCTTCATTACACAGGAGGAAAAGGCACTCCCAGGACATAAGCCTATGAAAGACAGGCTAACTCTCATGATGTGTGCTAATGCCAGTGGTGATTGCAAAGTGAAGCCTTTACTGGTGTATCATTCTGAAAATCCCCGAGTGTTTGGCAGATGCGGTATCACCAAGTCTAATTTGTGTGTGATGTGGAAGTCAAACAAAAAGGCATGGGTCACTAGGGAAATTTTCCTTGATTGGTTCAAAAACGTGTTTGGCCCCAGTGTGAAGAAATATCTTGAGGAAATTAATTTGCCACTTAAGTGCCTCCTGATAATGGACAATGCTCCTGGTCATCCTCCAGACTTGGCAGAGGAATACACACACAACCCGTACATATAAAAAGAGAGGAGCTTACGACGACGTTTCGGCCCGACTTGGACCATTTACAAAGTCACACTCACACACAGAACAGGTGTTAGTGTGACTTTGTAAATGGTCCAAGTCGGGCCGAAACGTCGTCGTAAGCTCCTCTCTTTTTATATGTGCGGGTTGTGTGTGTATTGTTCCAGTCACGGTATTGTGCCTTTTTTGTTATTTGGCAGAGGAAATTGTGCAGGGCTGTGAGTTCATCAAAGTGAAGTTCTTGCCCCCTAATACCACTCCTCTCCTCCAGCCCAAGGAACAGCAGGTCATTTGCAACTTTAAAAAACTCTACACCAAAGCAATGTTTCAAAAGTGCTTTGATGTGACCACAGACATAGATATGACCCTAAAAGAGTTTTGGAAAGATCATTTCCATATCCTTCATTGTGTAAAGCTTATAGGTAAAGCTTGGGAGGGAGTGACTACCAGGACTTTGAACTCTGCCTGGAGAAAATTGTGGCCAGACTGTGTCCTAGATTTTGAAGGTTTTGGGGCTGAGCCTCAGAACCCTGAGCCTGAGCCTGTTGTGCAAGAAATTGTGGAACTGGGCAAGTCAATGGGGTTGGATGTTTGTACCCAGGATGTGGAACAGTTGGTGGAGGAGCACAATGAAGAGCTAACCACTGAAGATCTGCAAGAGCTTCAACAGCAACAACAGACCACAGTTCAGGAAAATGGTCCAGAGGGGAAGGAGGTGGAACCGAGATGGAAGAAGGTGCCTTCTTCAAAAATTAAGGAGATTTGTGCGCAATGGACTAATGTGCAAACTTTTATGTATGATTATCACCCTAACCAAGATGTTGCAGGCCGTATATGCGACATGTTTAATGACAATGTCTTGTCACATTTTAGGGACATTTTAAAGAACCGCCAGCCACAGAGCTCCCTGGACAGATTTTTTGTGAGAGAGGGGTCTAGTGACTCTCAAGCTGGTTCTAGTGGCATTAAAAGAAAAATGCCAGTAACCCCAGAAAAGAACTTGGTACCTGCAGTGTTAATGGAAGGGGATTCCCCTTCCAAACACTAGCATACTACTCCACCTTCTCCCCTCCTCCCGTCTTCCACACATCAACAACTCTTTAACAAATGTAAGTGACATGTTATTGTACTATTTATTTCTTAATTTTTTATAAAATTGTGTATAATTTAATGTCAAAAAGTATTAACAAAAAATTTATTTTAATACTTTTGGATGTCTGGAACGGATTAATTTTATTTCCATTATTTCTTATGGGGAAAATAGAATCGGAGTTCGACCAAACCGGTGGTCGACGGCCCTCTGGAACGGATTACCGACGAGAACTGGGGGTTGACTGTATAAGTACGTGACCGACCCTCAAAGGGTTAAAGGTATAGTCATCCTATTTTGCTCCATCCTCTCTAAATGTCCACACCACCTCAACAACCTCTCCTCAGCCCTCTTAATTATACCTTCAGTAACTCCGCATCTTCTTCTAATCTCCAAGCTATGAATTCTTTGCATAATATTCACACCAGACATTGCTCTCAGACATAATATCTCCACTACCTCCAGCCTCCTGCTCACTGCAATGTTCGCAACCCATGCTTCACACCCATTTAAGAGAGCAAGTAATTATTTAATTATTTTCCTATTTATTCAACTTTATTCAATTTGACAAAGAACAAAAGCTAAGTTGTCAATCCTGAATAAACCTAATAAATATTCAATTAAATGTCTAATAATAATTGAAATCTTTCTAGATATTGACCTTTTAAAGGGAAGCAATAATTCTGTTGATATAAAAACCAACAATAAACATCACTGAAAAAAAACGGTGGCCCTGAAATTTCAAGCAAGACTTATCCAGTACATGATGTGGTACATGTAATATAGAGTTAAGTGCATTATTGTGACAAACTATTTGGAGTTTTTAACAGTCAACAACCCAACCATCCTAGGGGAGAACTACTGCTGTTTACCTAATAGCCAGGGTATGCTAGTAGTGTCAATCCACCTCCTGACTCTCCTCCCCGTAAGTAATCCTCTCAGCCCACAGGACTGGCATAAGGGTCGCTCAAATTTGTGAATTACAAGTGACTGTCTGCATCATAAGGCCATGTGTGTGTTTCTTAACCAGAGTTTCAATCCAATCACAAGCTGGAGTTACTGGTATCCTGGCCTACTATACTCCACCTCACCTAGTTGGCACTCTAGTTAAATCATATGAAAATCTGTACTGTGAAGGCCTCCTCTTCGATTGTATTAACTACAATATAATTATCCTGGTCAACTCTACTGTCCACATCATCTAGTAGTACAAGGAAAACTGTCCCCAACATCAACATTTTTGTCCGTTTTCTATAAATCATCAATAGAACACTCAAGATACCAAGACATCTGCTGTTAGCTTTGGTCACTAATTTTTTTCTCTATCAATTTTGATTCAGTGAAGTTATTAAACTTCATATTTTCTATTTATAATAATAATAATAATAATAATATTTTTATTTGGACATGATACAAAGAATTACATTTATTTATTGAGATTACATGAGGTGTACATGCCAAAAGCCCCTAGTATGCAGGGCATTTTGGGCAGACTTAAAATTAACTTAAAACTAAATTGTAAGAATTTTTGTAGATAGTATACAATGAGTAAAGGTGAGTATTTAAGCTATGAAATTTGAACATAGTTTTGTACTTTTGTCTTCATTACAAAAATTAATTAATTAATTAATAATTAATAATTTTTTTTCTCAAATTTTATATCCTCCTTTTGGATCATCAACTGAATTTATACAGTAGACCATTATATTACACAGATTTATTTGCGACCCACTTTTATACAACACTTTGTAAAATTAACTTAACATGGTTCGGTTTGCGGAAGGGGAATAAATTTGGAGTGTCGCCCACAGGATATTTCCCCAACTCAGGCCACTGCCTATCTGTGCGTTAGACCAATGAGTCAATTGGAAAGACCTCCTGCCATCCCCCGCCACCCTTGTCCCAGTCTTCGGTTCATACGCCTGTAGGACCATTCTCTCCTAGAAGCTAGCTGTGTTTGTGGATTGTCTTTTGATCTTTTAATTGCCATATCTTGTAT